>BQKN01062882.1:58211-70888 GCA_022839385.1 Asparagus kiusianus | reverse complement strand
ATATAAGAATACTCTCAAACTCTTCAAAGTAGAAAAATAATTTTTACAAGTGATTAGCATGCTACCATTTAGCTAGACCTGGTTTAGATTGCATGCCTCACTTATAGGATGTTGGAGATATTTATAGGAGAGCTCATGACTCTTCACCTCCATGTAGGACATTGCTAGCCATAATTATCCTACATCACATTTTATCCCACACTTAATTCATGGCCATTATGAAATTACCCTAGAGGGGTGGGGGTAAATAGGGTAATTAAACAATAATGTGCAACTAATAAAAAACAATTTAATTAAAAAGCACAAAGTATGACAATAAGCAAAAATAAGAGGGAGGGGGAGAGATAGTTAGCCAATTTGAAGACGGCGATATGTTTACGAGGTTCGATCGCTCTCGACCTATGTCCCCGACCACCTCTCTCGATGGTAATCCACTCAACAACCCAGTTTGGAAGCCAAAACTTCTTACACAATGTTCTCCCCAAAATCTAACTCTCCACACAATGATCTTCTCGAGATTTAGCTCTCCACACAATGCCACACAATACAAGATGAAGAAAATGATCTTTCTTACAAGAATCCTATGTCAAGGATGAAGAGATAAACTGTTGAAGCGCTAGGATTGTGAGTATATGAAGGTGAAAACCAAAGAACTTGAGAATGAGTAGAAGATTTAAGCTTAGAAGTCTCAAAAATAAAATCTCAAGTTTTTCTTAGATATTTAACAGATGGGGCTTGAGGACTATATGTAGTCTCTCAACCAAACCAGATATTTAGATCAAATCTCTTCAAATCCCTTAAAACTCGATTACAGATAAACTAATCGTTATCTGGAAATCCACTAACCGGTCGACTGATTTTTACGAACCAATCGACTGACCAGAACAACTGAATTTTACAGTGCTGCTGATATTGCTGTCGGTCCACACTTTCGGTTGACTGCTAAGTACCAGTCGACTGATAATTATGGTCGGTCAACCATATAGAAATAGTTTTTAGACACTATAAAATTAAACATAGCCGGTCGATCGATGATTACGGTCGGTCAACTGAAGCACTAAAAATTATATTCATTTTAAAATAGCTAAATAACTTAAAGGAAATTTTTAGGCTTTGAAAAATACTTTAAGTTATAATGTAGAAAGTATTTACTTTGAACAAACTTTGTTTTAAATGATTTTTGAAAATTTTTCAACAAAAAAAACGAATTTTGAAATGTGTGTGTGCGTAATCCCCTAATTCTGTAAGAGTTATCAACTTTTATTCTTACTTACATTATGATCTAGAGAGAAATAAAATACAAATATCACTTATGAATGCATATAATGCTTTAGTATCGATATTTGCTAAAGTTTTATTGATGAAGCTCTTCTTGAATATATACTTAAATGCTCTTCTTAAGTAGATATGTGCTTGAGTCGATCTTTGAGCATTTAAGGCTTCTTCATCAACTTACCTCCACCTTCATGAATATCATCGTTGAATCACAAATCCATCCATCCTCCTTTTATGGAACTATATTGCTTGATAAAAACATCCTGCGTAGGATCACTTGACAAGCAATTAGTACCAATAATAGGGTTTGTAAATCATCATTAAAACACGAGACCTAACAATTCCCACCTTTTTGATGATGACAAACCACCATTTTAAAAGAGAAAAAGTTAAGAATTAAAAAAATTAAATATTACTTGTAGATAGATGCTCCCCTATCTATAAAGCTCTCCCCCTATTTATGTGCACAAGGTATAGGATTTTTGCCCCCTTTGGCAACATCAAAATGGGGAATATTAAAATAACCGAGCTCTGATCAATCAAGTGATCCCTTAATCAGTCGACTGATATGCATATTTCAGTCAACTGATATGTGATATATTCAGTCGACTGACCTTTGTTAGGTCTCATGTTTATGAGCCTATTGTCTAATATAGTTTTGATGATTAACAAATAATTTCTAACATCATTTGTCGAGTGTTTTGTATTTGCTTGTTTCGAACTCTACACAAATATCACAGGTTGGAGGTTGGTTGGAATTGAGCTTAACGATGATATCCATTGGAGGATAGAAGGAATATAGGAATGAAGCTTTGCATTTCAAGTCAAGTACAAGCTAAAGCTTCATCGGCAACCAAGACGAGCATATCGAAGATCTCTTAGCTTGGGTATATTGTTTCTAATTTAGATCTTATACTTTGCGTATTTATTCTTAAAGCTTAAATATTACACACATACACGTTTTCGATCTATCGCTTTCAAGTTAAATCAAATAAATATAAAACAAATAGTTACATTTACAAACATACATGCTAGTTACATATTAGCATCTTTATTTAAAAAGTAATATGTTTATGGATTAAAGGCTTGTTTATACTATTTTATATCTTTTCTCAAGTCTATTAGTCTATTAAAAAATGTTTCAAAACTTGTTTGTATTGATTTCATCAAAATCAAGTTTTGACGATTTCGTATTGTTTAATAATTTGTAAAATAACTGAGTTTTTACAAATGGAAAATAAAAATTGAGAAATTATTTTTTCTAGCATGTTCTTATAAACATTTTCCAAAATATTATCATTTTTGGAGTTGATTTACTATGTTAAATTGATTTTACAAACTCAAGTGTTTAGTAGTTTTTCAGAATCTAGAATATCTATTTTAAAACAATTATTTATCATAAATATGAAGTGGTATTTTAGAAATTCTTTCTCTAACATGTTTATCTATATGTGCAGAAACTGTTTTGAAAATTTCATGATTTTTGGAGTTGATTTACTATTTTTAATTGATTTTATAAAATTAGATACGTAAAATTTTAGAATCTGTCGTGCATGTGATCAGTCGACTAAACAGTATTTTCAGTTGACCGATCAGTTGACTGAATAGTAATTTCAATCGACTAAATAGTATACCGTTGTATAATGGCTAGTTTTTTCTAGTTTTTAATTTTTGGGAGTTACCTCTGGCTTGGGATGATATGTTGAGAGACTATATATAGTCCTCAACACTTAGATTTTGTTATGGACGTTTAGAATAAGCTTTACAAGTTTTTGAGAGTTTGTTTAAGAAGTTTAAATGTGTTTTGGTTTATGCTAAAGATGTTATACAAGAGAAGTCAAATTCGTTTTGGGCATTCAACTTTAATTCTCTATCTCTCTTGATCTTAGAGAAGTTCTCTTAAACTCTTCTCTTATAGCTAATATTATTTTGATTCTCATTTCATAAGCTAGAATTATTTGAGTTTATTTTACTTATTGTTTTTTTATACACAACCTATTGAGCTTGAGTATTTTCACACATCATATATTCAAGTTGTGGGTGAGATTGAGTGAGCTTATATTTTGTTCTCATTTGTATTGGAGAAAAAACCATTTTATTTGCACTTAATTATTGAGATCACGTTGTAATACACAAGGACACTGAGAGGAGTGGTTGGTGAGAGACGGGGTCAATTCTAAGAGGAGTGATATTGATAGTAAAGCCTAGGGAGAGGTAGTAAATCCAAGCACTTGAGGAAGTTGACACGGGCTAGACCAACACTTAGAGGGTGTATTGTGTAGTTATAATTGTGTGAGTTGTAAAAGTTTTCGGTGAACTTAGAAAACCAATTGTGTAGTTAATTTTGAGTTAGTGGAGATTCTCATCGAGTTTGAGGAGCGGAGACGTAGGTCATGGGTTGACTGAACTCCGTGATCATTTTTTTGTGTTTGTATTTGGCATTAGCGTATATTTCTCTTATATCTTGTGCTTATTGTTTATATCACCTATTGTCATATTGTTTATCATTGCTTATCCTTGTCTATAATTTGTTGCATATCATACTTGCTAGGATATATTAGTTGTAAAGTTTTAATTTAGCATTAATATCAGATTAGATTAGCAATTACCCTATTTACCCCCTCTAGGATACTTTTATTTGGTATCAAAGCACTTTCAACCTTGTCCAGGCCAAACAGTTTATTCAAAGTAAGATGGTTCCAATCAAAAAGCTTAGGAAGGAAAAACATGCAACCCATGGAACTATGTAAGCCACTTAAAAAGATTACAAAACATAAAGAATCAAAGGACACTTCTTATATGACAAAAGTTTCTTCGCAAAGAGGCTTGGTAAAGATGTCCACTAATTAATATTTTGTATCAATATAAATAAGGGATACATATTTCTTTTCTACATGATCACGCAAAAAATAATGTTGAATGTCTATATATTTGGTTCTAAAATGAAGTACAGAATTTTTAAAAATATTTATAACACTAGTATTATCACAAAAAATTTTATATCATGAAAATGTAAGTCAAAATTAACTAAATTTTGTTTCAACCATAATAATTGAGTACAACATAAGCCGATGGTAATGTATTCTGCTTATGTAGTGGATAAGGAGACACAATTTTGCTTCTTGGATGACCAAGAAATAAGTGAATTGCCTAAGAATTGACAAGTGGCACTAGTACTTTTACGTTCTACCTTGCATCCGGCAAAGTCGACATCACAATAACCACAAAGATCAAAAGAAGTATGTTTTGAATAAAACAAACCAAGATTAATTGTACCATTTATATACTTAATAATGCGTTTAATTGCAATTAAATGATTTTTTTTGGAGAAGCTTGAAAGCATGCACATGCATAAACACTAAACATTATGTCGGGTCTACTAGCGGTGAGATAAAGTAAACTACCTATCATACCTCGATATAGCTTTTGGTCTACTTTTTCATCACTTTCATCCATGTTCAGCTTGATGAAGGTACTCATTGGAGTTGGTACGTGCTTGGAATTTGTCATCCCAAATTTCGTCACCAACTCTCTTGCATACCTGCTTTGTGAGATAAAAATTCCATCATTGCCTTGTTTGACTTGGAGTCCAAGGAAGAATATGAGCTCTCCCATCATGCTTATCTCAAATTGCTCTTGCATAACTTTTAAAAATTCCTTACATAAGGATTCATTAGTAGCTCCAAACATAATATCATCGACATAGACTTGAACTAAGATAAACTCATTTTTTTCTTTTTATAATAAATAAAGTATTATCAATTTTCCCTTTTAAAAACCCATTTTTCGATAAGAAAACTAGAAAGGCAAGCATACCAAGCTCTTGGAGCTTGTTTCAAACCATATAAAGCTTTTTAAACCTGATAAATAATTTGGATAACATGCATCAATAAATCTGGGGGGTTGCTCAACATAAACCTCTTCATCTATAAAACCATTTGAAAAGCGCTTTTAACATCCATTTAAAATAATTTAAAAATTTTAAAACTACTAAAAACCAAAAACATACGAATTGACTCCATTCTTGTAACTGATGCAAAAGTTTCATCATAATCATTGTCCTCCTCTTGATTATATCCTTGGATGACCAATCTCGCTTTATTTCTAGTTATTATACCAAATTCATCAAGTTTGTTTCGAAAACCCATTTTGTTCCGATAACATGAACATCATTTGGTCTAGGAACAAGTTTCTAAATATTATTTCTTTGAAAATTATTTAATTCATCATGCATAGCTAAAACCCAAAATTCATCATTTAAAGCATCATGAATACGTTTAGGTTCTATTTGAGATAAAAAGGCAATGTTACCGCATTCGCTAATAGCCTTTGAATGAGTCATGACTCCTTTTGAGGGGTTTCCAATGATTTGTTCCTTAGGATAATCCGGTGCAAACTTTCAAGTTTTGGGAAGTTCTCCTTGGTTATTTTCAAGCTCTTTTTCTAAAGTCTTTGGTACAACCGTTGAAGGGGTGTCATTAATTTGCAATAGTTTCAATCCTCCATCAATGTCATCATCTTCCCTAATCAGCACAAAATCTTACAAACCAATATTAGTCTCATCAAAGGTAATATTTATAGATTCTTCAATAATGAGTGTTCGTTTGTTGAAAACTCTATAATCCTTACTCCTTGATGCATATCCTAAAAATATTCTAACATATATTTTGGAATCAAATTTATCATGATGATCTTTAGTGTTCAAAATAAAATATTTGCAACCAAAAATACAAAAATATCTTATGTTGGGTGTCTTACCAAAATAAAGTTCATAAGGAGTTTTCTTAAAAATAGGCCTAATCAAAACATAATTTAAAACATGGCAAGTCATGTTAATGGCTTCCGCCTAAAAATACTTAGGTAAATCAAAGGTATTTGATGTAGTGTGTGTCATCTCTTGTATGGTACGATTGTTTCGTTCAACAACACCATTTTATTGCAGTGTTCTTGGTGCGAAAAACGTATGTGTAATACCATGATGGTCACAAAAATTGTTAAAATATTTATTTTGAAATTCACCTCCATGATCACTACGAATTTTGATAATTTTTAAATCTTTTTCATTTTCAACTCTTTTTACAAAATATGAAAACTCATCAAAATATTCTTCTTTATTTACAAGAAATATGACCTATGTAAACTGAGAAAAGTCATCAACCAACATAAAAACATAATGTTTACCCCCTAGTGAGGCAAGACGCATAGGACCAAAGAGATCAAGATAAAGTAATTGCAAAGGTTTAGTGGTGGATACCTCGTTAATGGATATAAAAGAACTTTTGATTTGTTTACCTTTAGCACACTCTTCAAATTGGGAGTCTTTAACAAAGTTTAAACTTGATAATTCTCTTACCAAGTTTTTCTTTGATAGCTTGGAAATTAACTTCATGTTTGCATGTCCAAACCGTTTGTGCCAAATCCAAGGATCACCATCTACCACGACAAGACATTTTACATCTTGATCTACAAGCTCATTCATATCAAAAATATACACATTAAATTTTCTAAGGGCAACAAAAACAATTTTATCTTTGAGGTTAACAATGCATTTATCCAGTTTAAAAACAATATCATAGCCTTTATCACTTAGTTGACTAATACTAAGAAGATTGTGATTTAGTTCTTTAACTAAGTAAACATCTTCAACAATGGGAGAATGTTTCTTACCAATAATACCAATACTGACAATTTTATCTTTCTCACCACCACCAAAGGAGACATTACCCCCATCTATTTTTAATAGGGTTGCAAAAAGATCTTTATTGTCCGTTATATGATGAGAGCAACCTCTATCAAGATACCACACTTCTTTACATCTTGTGCGATACATTCCCTACAAGCAAAGAAGCGGTAGATACTTTAGGTACCCAAATCTTAGGTCCTTGAACGTTAGTACTTTTAGTACCCTTGGGTACCCACATCAACCCATAAGCATAAATATCATTTTTGATTCTACAATGAGTGAAGATGTGACCATGTTTCATGCAATAGGTGCAAATAAAATTTTTCTTGTAGGTGAGTGCATGAGATTGATGAAACCATTTTTTTACAAAAGTGTGGGTGAGCATGGCTAGAAGAAGCATGACTAGATTTTAACAAAGCAATTTCATTATTTAATCTCTCGATTTGAGACCTTAATTGTTTGTTTTCGAAATCAAGATCTCCAATTATGAGATTGATGAAACAAATTTTTACCAAAGTGTGGGTGAGCATGGCTAGAAGAAGCATGACTAGATTTTAACAAAGTAATTTTATTGTTTAATCTCTCAATTTGAGACCTTAATTGTTTGTTTTCGAAATCAAGATCTCCAATTATCTTATCTTTTAAAATTATAACATCATTCAAGGAAGATTGTAATAATTCAAACTTTAAATCACATGAGTTGTGTAATTTTTTAAAAGAAGAGTGTTCTTTAGCTATCTTTTTAAACTCAAAATTCAACTCAACAAGTGCAATTTCTAATTCACATTGCATTATGAAAGAGTCGTGATCGGAATCGGATAATACCTCATCATCATGAGCCATGAAGCACACATTTGAATCTTGAAAGACACACTTAGCTGCTTCTTCATCATTATCTGAATCGTTAGGTTTGGATTCTTCTCATCCCGTGTACATAGTTTTCTTCTTCTTGTACTTCATGTATTTATCTTTTATCTTGGGACAATCTCTTGCCATATGTCCTGGTTCACCACATTCGAAGCATTTTCCTACACGTGACGAAGACTTGTTGGAACGATTATTTTGAAAGTGTTTGTTTTTCCTTACCAATCTTGATATTCTCTTAGAGAGATGTGTCACTTCTCTTAAGGTATCATTTTCACTATTGAAGGAAGAAGAGTCGTTCTTGATTGCTCATTTGAGTGCAATTGATTTCCTCTTTGGAGGGGGATCTTCATTCATTCATGGGGGTTCATCTTCTTTTTCCTTGATCTTCTTCTCATGAACTTTAAGCTTGCTAATGAGGCCATTAAGGGTGAGTTTTGTGAGATCATTTGCTTCCTCTATTGCTGCCATAGGCTTCCATGCCGATGTAAGAGAATGAATAATCTTGTAGTTCTTTTTTCAGTTGTCAAGCACCTTGTCAAGACCATGTAGTTGATTCACAATGTTAGTAAAATAACTAAATATGGCATCAATAGATTCATTTGGAAGAATTTTAAGTAGTTCATATTCATGCATAAGGTTGCTAATTTTAGAGTCCTTGACTTGGGGAATTCCCTCATGAGTTACACATAGTTTCTCTCAAATTTTATGTGTAGTTGCACATGTGGAAACTCCATTAAACTCATTTGGAGTAAGTCCACAAATCAAGGTATTCATAGCCTTAACATTAAGAGTAGCCAAGTGCTTTTTATCGTCGGTCATGTTGCGACTAGATTTTTTAACATATTCTTTTTCAACGATATCTAGGATGTTAATATCAATACATCTCAAATAAATGCGCATCCTAGCTTTCTTATATGCAAAGTTATTGCCATTAAACAAAAGACGCTTAGAAATTGATTGACCTTCAAGAGCATGCACATTTATGTTTGATTCCATATGAGATCTTTACTCTAAGGTGATTAAACCAAAGCAAAGATAGAGACCAAGCTCTGATATCAAATAAAATTACCCTGGGGGGGGGGGGGGTGAATAGGGTAATCAAATAATAATATGCACTAATGAAAAACAATTTAATTAAAAAAAGCACCAAGTATGACAATAAGCAAAAATAAGAGGGATTGTGAGAGATAGTTAGCCAATTTGAAAACGACGATATGTTCACGAGGTTTGGCCATTCTAGACCTACATCCCCGACTACCTCTCTCGATGGTAATCCACTCTACAACCCGGTTTGGAAGCTAAAACTTCTTACATAACGATCTCCCCAAAATCTAACTCTCCACATAATGATCTCCTCGAGATCTAGCTCTCCACACAATGCCACACAATACAAGATGAAGAAAATGATCTCTCTTACAAGAATCATATGACAAGGATGAAGAGATAAACTATTGAAGCACTATGATTGTGAGTATATGAAGGTGAAAACCAAAAGAACTTGAGAATGAGTAGAAGGTTTAAGCTTAGAGGTCTCAAAAATAAAATCTCAAGTTTTTCTTAGCTGTTTAACAGATGGGCCTTGAGGACTATATATAGTCTCTCAACTAAACCAGATTTTTTAAATCATATCTCCCCAAATCCCTTAAAACCCGGTTACAGATAAACTAGTCGTTATCTGGAAATCCGCTAACCGATCGACTGATTTTTATGAACTAGTCGATTGACCAGAACGACTGAATTTTACTGTGTTGCTGATATTGCTATCGGTCGATTAGTCTACAATTTTGGTCGACTGCTATGTACCACTCGACTGATAATTATGGTCGGACGACCGCACAAAAATAGTTTTTAGCACTGTAAAATGAAACACAGTCGGTCAACCGATGATTACGACCAGTTGACTGAAGCATTGAAAAATTATATTCATTTTAAAATAGCTAAATAACTTAAAGGAAATTTTTAGGCTTTGGAAAATACTTTAAGTTATAATGTAGAAAGTATTTACTTTGAACAAACTTTGTTTAAAATGATTTTTGAAAAATTTTCAACAAAAAAAAATGAATTTTGAAATGTGTGTGTGATGCGGCATAAACATGTACCAAAAAGTTGCAAGTGCACAACCGTGTCAAGTTATAGTATAAAGATATCAATCCCACGAGGAAGGTGTTTTGTAGGAGAAAATATAAAATCGATTCTTATGTTGTGTGCGTGACAAAAAGGAGTGATGAGTGAATGTGATTGTGGAGAGATAATGAGAGTGATAGTGTGTAGATAAATGTGTTTGAGAATAAATGTGATCAATAAGGTAAGAAAGAAGAATGAATAAAATCGAGAAACAAATCAAAAATAAAATTCAAGAATAAAAGAAAATGCAAGAAATTAAAGATGGTGGATTCAATTATATATATGAGTAATCTAAAATTGAACCCACTTCTTAAAAAAAAGGGTGATTCCCTAGAGGGTTCTAGCCTAAAGGCGAATCAAACAAAATGAAAAAAAAACTAAACCCAAGAGGGTTCTAGCCTCAAGGTGAATAGTACAAGAAATTAAAATCTAACGATAAAATAAATTATAAAATCTAAACTACAAAATAAATTACAAGAATTAAATGCAAGAAAATAAATCTACTCTATAAGCATGAAATAAATCTAATCTATAAGCATGAAATAAATCTAAGGCAAGAGGATTCTAGTCTCTTGACTATTTAACAAGAAAATAAAATCTAACTATAAGCATAGAAATAAATCTAAACTAATAAGCAATAAAAAAGAAATAAAAGAGAAAAAGAAAAGAAATGCAAACCTCTAAATAATTCTTCATCTCCATCTTCATCATCCAACAAAGACAAGAAATATTTAAAGTGGTGAAAAAATTATTATTATTAATTGTAACAAAAAGTTACAAATTTGGAAGGCCTTCTCAATTAAGAGTAGCTCTCCTCTCCAAAAGGAGTTACAAAAATTTTCACACATCTAACCCCTCACTGTCTACCCCTATTTATAGTAAACATCAGTGAATGAGAGCCATTGGATTGAAATCTTATCCAAAAACATTAAAAATCAGCCTTAGATTCGTAACTAACTGCCCAGGGTATCGATGCCTGCATCGATACAGGCATCGATGCAGGCATCGATGCCCCCATCGATGCAGGCATCGATGCCTGCCCTTCTCCTGTGTGCTGTCCGCAGATCCTCTTGTATTTAGCTTTTGGGTTTGGGTCTTTGGCATTTTCTCTTGATTTTTCCACTAGGCTTTGATTTATTTCTTCATTAAATATTTGAAAGAATTCCTTTGGCTTCATGGGCTTTATTTCTTCATTAAATCAATGGCTTTTTGTTGAGAGATTGGAGTTTGAGATTTATTCTTCATTAACCTGCAATTAAAAGATAAAAGCAATTATTAGTGGCATATTTATTCATATAAAATAGATAATGAGGGTATAAAATTATAATAAAATATGATTATCAAATACCCCCACACCTAAACTTTTGCTAGTCCTCTAGAAAAGAAAGAAAAAATAAAAGAAAACCTAACTCACTTTCGCAAGAATCGCGGTTGTATTTAGCGCATACAACAAGGCTTTAAACCCTTAGGTTACCCTAGTGGACGAGTTGTAGTCTCGTGAGGGTTTGCAGTGAATATACCCACAAAATTCGGTCAACTTGCCACATTAAAGAGTTAGTAAATAACTAAATTTACTTGATAATTGAAGCTAGTTATTACTCAAGAAAACATTTTTATATATAACTCTAAGGTATATTTCCTAGAAAATCTTCTCATTATAGCAATACAAAACCAAGCCAAACTTAGAAATTTAATTTAAAAGTTTTGAAAAGAACATGCTAACTCTTTGTTTAAAATAATATTCAAGTTGCTTGATCTAAAATATTTTCCAAGATCATATATACAAATATAACTATGTATAAAACATTTATTACTATTTTTATTTTTTTATTTTTTTATTTTTAACTCTTTCTTCCTTGGTGATTTTTTTTTCTACTTTAACGGGCTTTCTAAGCGACCATTTAACTAGTTTTGGGCCAATGGATCCCAACCCAATTGAGCTTAGGTCATTAAGTATGGAAATACTCCTTGGGCTTTGTTTTCGTCGAAAGTTGCTGTTTTCATTGATTTGAAATCTGTTACAAACAGAATAAAACAAAGATTACAACTCTCTTGAAAATAAACACAAGTCCCGTTTATCGGTGCTTGCTTGCGTGGGTCTTTGGCCTGTGACGGGGATGTTGATATCCGTGGACCGCCGGTCAATCAGATCCGTTCCGGGAAAATCCGGCAGAGTTTCGTCTATCCGCGAAGGGATATAGAAACTCAAAGCTAATATCTCGGATAATCGAGATATCCACTCTTCTTAGTATCACCGCTAAGGGGCAACACTAAGGGAAAAGAGAGGGGGGTGAATGAAGAAGGAGACTCCTTTGCTGTAGAAGGCTCGCTCACTCCTCGCTCCGGCAGGGCTTCGCCGCTTCTCTCCGAAATTTCAGATCCCGAGGATAAAGCTCAAGATTAGAAATTTCTCTCCCAAAATCCGCCCTCTGAAATGAAGGCCAAGGGGTCCTATTTATAGGAAAGAGGAGGCCCTAGGGGGTGCCCAAAAAGCATTTCGCCGTAAAAGCATTTCGTCGTAAAAGCATTTCGTCGTAAAAGCGTTTCGTCGTAAAAGCGTTTCGCCGTGTAACAACCTGGAGACACCCCCAAAAAGCGTTTCGCCGTAAAACCACCTCAAGACACCCCTCCAAAAAGCGTTTCGGCGTAAAAAAATCTGGAGACACCCCTTGGGGTGTCTCGGCCAGGCCGAGACACCCTTGAGGTGTCTCGGCCCTAGGGTGTCTCG
>BQKN01062882.1:0-51114 GCA_022839385.1 Asparagus kiusianus | reverse complement strand
CTAGAGATCCGTGCATCATATGAAGAGACTTTTCATCAATGGATAGAAACTTTGGTGGATGGTCCACTTTAGTTGACATAAGTTTTTCGATATATATATAGTCGTTACATACATTTCACAACCTTACCGTTACCATTATTTTACAATGAAAAACACCCTTTTCGTTGAACATATCACCACTAGAGTTGTGGTTTCCTTATAATGCCCACAACCAAAATTCAGATTATTACATCACTATCTCGGATCTGAAAAAAATTAAAAAACAACGGGGTGAGCTAAAGCTCGGTGAGAACATTTTCCACTGTAGTTTCTAGATATCTAACAAAATAATAATAATAATTCTTAGAAATAGTGAATTATAAGTTTCGCACTGAATATTAAAAAAATAGCAAGACATGGTCCACAATAATGTACTATTGTTACATTCAAGAAAGAAAGTGCAAGCTAAATATATCGTACATATTCCAGAATCAAAATCACTTTAAAAACAAGTAATTATTAAAAAAGAAAATGAATTATTCAACTTGGAAAAACCAAAATATTATTATTTTCTCAAAATCACAGTCAAATCTCAGAATTTCAAATCTCGATGAAGTCCTACATAAAATACAAGAATCACCTCATAGGTCACACTAATGTTTCGAATTATAGCCCAGTAGCATAGGAATACCATAAGGCATCATATAGCATATAGTTCCTAGGAACAAAATGCACCTAACTCTACCATAGGCTACCGACCACATCACAAATACCCAAAAAGAGCCACATCACAAATGCCAAAAGTCCATATCACAAATACCCACAATAGACCACATAAAGGTGCATTCTAATGATATGGCAGGCATAAACATATCACTCCATAGTGGAATTTCTGAGGATTTTAAAAACATCAAGAATCTCTTGTCCTATGGCTTAATTTTGGAAACACGTCTCTTGTCAAATTATTTGGTTTCAAACAACATCACCTATCAAATTGCTAAATTTTAAAACTCATTAGTTGTCACATTACTTAACCTCAAAAACACATTGCTTGTTACTAAGTACTACTAGTACAAATATATTCACGTGTGAAAATTTCAAATACTTCAAAATTAAGTGAACAAGAGTAAACTCATCATATCAATTATAATGATTCAACAAATTCACTTTATTCACTTTTATTCTAAATATCAAATCATGAAAAATCTATTGAACTTGTTAACCCGCTGAAACACAATTAAATCACTTATTTTTCTGATAACTTTCAAATAAATCGATATTAATAATAATTTGAGATCGCGTGAGAGTCAAGATCACTTATCACATTTATATGAATTCAAATTTATTTTCAATATCTCATAAGAAGTCAAAATCATATTATGAGTTATGCTACGACAGAATTGATCAAATCAGATATCATTTTCTATATATAAGAAAAATAGAATAATTATTTTTTAATACAAAGTCAAGCAATTATAATACTCATGGAATTTTATGTTATAAAATAAATACTAGTTAGAAATGAACTCACCACTAATGAGTGTCGCTTCCTCAAAATATTACTCCTCCTGAGATTAACCCGATCCTACAATATAAGTATATAAAACTAATATTAATTTAGAGCAAGTACATATTATAGGATAATCATTTCAATTTTAGAGCCAATCAAATTCAAGTATTATCAATTAACAATTAATATCCATAAGTAGGGTACACATAGGATCATTGCTAATTTTAGCCGTTTACCATAATTCCTACTGTATCATTCTAATGGTTCAGGACCTATTAACAATATGAGACAGTTTCTGGGATTTTCCTAGTAATTACTCAAGATTAATTCCTAACTAAGTTTGAATGTTCTGGGTCTGGTTGCAATTTACTGAATAGCAGGTTCTACATAAATATTTTCATACTTTTTTATCTTTTGGGTCTATATACAATCTAATAAGCTTTTAGGGGTCCCAAAGAAATATGGCTATTTTAATTTAATTCCTCTTTCTCTCTCTCCTTTATCTTCTTCTTCCTCCATTTCCCCCTTTTATTTTCCTTTTGTTCTTTCTTTTTTCTTTTTTCCTTCAGTAGCTACTCGGGCGCGGCCCACGCCTCGTGCTCCACCGTCAGAGAGGCCTCTCGAGAGCGAGGACTCCCCACCGATGAGGAGTCGGTGATGAAATCCTCGTCGTCGACTAGGTAATTTCTTATCTCTTTTTTTCCTTTCCATCTCTTAGTAACTGATCTCAATTCCTAATTTATATTTAGTCTATTCCTTAAGAAATCAAGGAAAATAAAAGAAGAGAATTATAACTTTGATTGGATTTAATCCCCCCCTTTTCCTTTCCACTATCTTCATCCTCTTCTTCTTCTTTTTTCCGTTTTTCCCTCTAATCCCCCCACCCCTACTCCTCTTCTATGCTATCGTGAGGTGGTGAAAAATCACCAACACGGTGAGGTGGTGAGGAACATAGAGATTCTTTTTCCTGTTTACGTGGGCTATTACACTCTCCTCACCTAATAGAAAGTTTCGTCCTCGAGAGTTAACATACCTTAAACTTCAAAGAGCTCTAGATATTTCTCCTTTATAGAATCTTACATTTTCCATGTAGCTTCTCTTTCAGAATGATTCTTCCATTGAACTTTCACATATTTGATGGTTCGACGCTTAAGTACTTGTTCCTTAGAATCCACATTAGATTCAGATTTCTCCTCATAAGTCAAGTCAAGATTGAGCTCTACTGGGATAATTCGACCATTTTATTTGGATCTCGGATGAACTTTTGGAGCATCGGTACATGAAATACATCATGTATTTTAGATAGAGATGATGGTAACATTAATTTATACGCCGCTGGACCAAATCATTCTAGAATCTCAAAAGGGCCAACGAATCTCAAACTTAGCTTTCCTTGGATTCCAAATCTTTTCACTCCTCGGGTAGGCGAAACCTTTAAGAAAACACGATCGTCCACCTGGAATTCTAATTCTCTTCTTCTTTGATCAGCATTACTTTTCTGACGACTTTGTGTAATACGAAGATGTTACCTATCTAATTGAATCATATCAATTATTTATTGTACCAATTCTGGTCCAAGAAGTTTTCTTTCTCTAACATCGTCCCAATGGATAGGAGACATGTACTTTCTTCCATAAAGAAGTTCTGCCATCTAAATGCTAGTTTGATAGCTATTATTATATACTAACTCGGTCAGGGGCAAATAATCTTTCCATGATCCTTTCATTTCCATTACATAACATCTTAGCGTATCTTCTAGTATTTGAATTGTCCTTTCTGATTGGCCATCCATCTGTGGATGGTAAGCTAAGCTAAAATTTAGTTTAGTCTGTAGAGTTCTATGTATACTTCTCCAATATTCTGATGTGAACCTAGGATCTCTATCAAAGACTATTGATATGGGTATGCCGTGTAACTTCACTATCTCATTAATGTATATTTTAGTCAGCTTTTCTAATAAAAATTTTAATTGATAGGTAAAAAGTGCGCTGACTTAGTCAACCGATCAACAATTACCCATATTGCATCATTCTTTTACAAAAATTTTGGAAGGCCGGTGATAAAATCCATGGTGATCTTTTCCAATTTTCATATTGGTATATCTAAATTTTCGACTAAACGATCTGGTCTTTTAGTGTTTAGCCTTTACTTATTGACAAGTTAAACATTCCGCAACATAAATAGTAATTTCCTTCTTAATGTTATCCCACCAGTAGATTTCCTTTACGTCATTATACATTTTTGTTGATCCAGAATGCATAGTATATAAAAAGTGGTGTGCCTCTTCTAGAATCCTTTTCTTTATCTCTGGTACATTAGGCACACAAACTCTAGTTCCAAACTTCAAGGACCTATCTTCATATGTTATAAAGTCTCTTTGAGTGCCTTCTTCTACATCTTTCTTTATCTTCGCTAGTTGAGGATCTTTATGTTGATTTGTTTTAACTTCATCTATCAAAGAAGGTTGTATCACCATATTTACTAATTTAACTCTAATTTGATGGATTCTAATTTTAATTCCACTATGATCCAGAACCTCTAATATCTTTCTTTGAGAAGTAATTAACAATGTGCTAAATTGCATGAATTCTTACGGCTTAAAGCATCAACAACAATATTTGCCTTGTCGGGATGATAATACATGGTCATTGTCATAATCTTTTAGAAACTCCAACCATCTCCTTTGCTATAAATTCAACTCCTTCTGAGTGAATATATATTTCAAACTCTTGTGATCAGTGTATATTTCATAATGTACTCCATATAAATAATGTCTCCACGTCTTGAGAGCAAACACTACTGCCGCTAGTTCCAAATCATGCGTAGGATGGTTCTGCTTATAACGCTTCAACTTTCTTGAAGAATATACTATGACTTTCCCATTTTGCATAAGAACACACCCCGGTCCTCTCCTAGAGGCATCATTGTAGATAGCAAAGCCTGTATCTCTAGAGGGTATTGCCAGTATTAGAGAAGACACTAGTCGGCTTTTTAGTTCTTGAAAGCTTTTCTCACATTCATCTGACCAAATAAATTTAACTCCCTTTTGGGTTAAGACGAGTTAAAGGTGATGCAATACTGGAAAATTCTTCCACAAATTTTCTATAGTAGCCATCCATACCAAGGAAACGATAAATCTCCATCATGCTAGTTGGCCTGCCCTAATTAACTATAGCTTTTATCTTCTCAGGGTCCACAGAAATTCTTTCTTTAGAAATTTCATGCTCAAGGAATGTTACTTTCTCCAACTAGAACTCACGTTTCTTAAATTTCGCATATAGTTTTTCTCTCTTTAATATTTGTAGCACACATTTCAAATGTTCTTCATGCTCTTCGTTGCTTCCTGAATATATCAGGATATCATCGATAAACACCACAACAAATTGATCCAAGAAGGGTTAGAACACCCTATTCATAAGATCCATAAATACTGCAGGTGCATTTGTGAGCCCGAATAGTAATACTAGAAATTTATAATGGTCATAGCGAGTCCGAAATGTAATTTTGACACATCATCTGGCTTGATCTTTAACTGATAGTAACCAAAATGGAGATCAATCTTGGAAAATACTTGAGCTCCTTAGAGTTAATCAAATAGATAATCAATTCTTAGTAATGGGTACTTATTCCAAATGGTTACTCTATTCAACTCATGGAAGTCAATATATAGTTTCATACTACCATCTTTCTTCTTAACAAATAGTACTGGCGCACCCCATGGTGACACACTTGGCCGAATGAAGCCTTTGTCTTGAAGTTCTTACAATTGTACCTTGAGCTCTCTTAATTCAGCTGGGGCTATGCGATAAGAAGCCTTAGAAATTGGACTTGTATCGGGTACCCCAAGTCGATTGAAATTTTAATTTTCATATCTGGAGGCATTCTTGGAAGTTCATCCGAAAATACCTTTGGAAATTCCCAAACAACCGGTATCTCCTCTAGGCTGGGTTTTCCTTCATCGATAATTTGAACTGAAGTCAAATACCTCATACATCCACTTCTCAGCACTCGATAAACTTTAAGGACTGAGATGATTTTTAAGGGTTCTCATGATTTGTAACCCTCAAAATAAAATTTTGGTTGACGCAGAAATTTAAATGTCACTTTCTTTTCTCGACACAAAATAGCAACATGATTTAAAGATAACCAATCCATCCCTAGTATGATATCAAAATCATACATTTCTAGCATTACTAATTATGCTGGAAGTTCCTCGTTGAGAATATTAATTTTCCCTATAACCCTAATTTGATACTAGTATACTACCCCCAGGTGTACTAACAAGTAATTCTTGTGGTAAAGTATCATAGGGTACTTTGTTTCTCTTCACAAACTGTGCAGCAATAAAAGAGTGTGATACACCAGAATCAAAAGTACTCGAACAAGAAAAGATTCAAAACTTATCGTACCTGTCACCATATCTTTATCCACTTCAGCTTCCTTCTCAGTCAAGGAATATACTCGAGCCTTAGCTTGAGGTTGCATATTCTATTGGACTGACCGGTTTTAAGGTATTCTGAGTCTTTCGTATTCTTGGGCAATTCGCAATCCTATGCTCTTTCTACCCTCATTTGAGGCAGGATCCAATACTTCACCAATAGTTCTTTTCTTTATAGTCGAGTACATGACAAATATCACATCTCACAACCTTCTGGTTCTGAATCTATTCCTCTCTATGCTCTACATTCTATTTTTTATTTTTTCAATTTTTATTCCCCCCGCTACTTATCTAGCCAAAACCACTTTCTTGAATAGGAGTTGCTCACCTCATTATTTGATTTTGCATCTATCTCATATTTCTCAATTAACAAAGCCTTCTTTAATCCTTCTCCATATGTCAGGAGTTCAAATGCACTGACTGT
This sequence comes from Asparagus kiusianus, assembly GCA_022839385.1. Lineage (NCBI taxonomy): Eukaryota > Viridiplantae > Streptophyta > Magnoliopsida > Asparagales > Asparagaceae > Asparagus > Asparagus kiusianus. Next base: position 44,763 of record BQKN01062882.1, on the reverse strand, counting down.
CTTCCTGATGTCTGGTCGAAGCTCTTCTTCGAAACGACAAGCCCTCTCCTCTTCCTTCCCCCAACAAGTGAGTAGCAAATTTTGACAAGTACGTGAACTCCTCCTCATTTTCCACAATCGTCTTATCACCTTGTTCCAATTTTCAAAATTCTTATTCTTTTTGCTTGCGGACCGTCGAGGGAAAATACTTTTCATAAAAGATCTTTTTGAATCCATCCCATGACATCTTATATGTCTTTTCTCACAACATCCTGACCTGCATTTGCCACCACCCATAAGCATAGTCTTTTAGCATGTAGACTGCATAATCGACCTTTTCCTCTTCAAGAAATTTTATGTATGTAAAGACTTTTTCCATTTTAGTGATCCAATGTTCAAAAATCATCAGATCAGCAGTTCCCCTAAAATTGAGTGGGGATAATTTTTTAAGTTCCCTCAAAATTGAGTGTATTGATGGCTACTTAGCTTCCTGAGGCTGATGTACGAGTAGCTCTAGGTCTTATCATCTCACTTATTATTTGATTGAGACCATTATTTCCTATGAGGAGAGGTCTGGTCGTTACCCGAAGTCATATCCCCTTATAAATAATAAAATATACTAGTCAACTATTGTACAAGAGACAATTTCTAAGCCAGTCAAATATACACAAATCAACTAATTATGAATTCAAGCATTGCTTAGAAACATAACACAAATCAATACTTACAAGCCAAAAGTATATTATTGATATTTAACCTTTCAGTTCATACATCCTATATACACCAAAAGAATAACTAAGAACTTCATATATTGTTGTTATAAAAATTTTCCTACTATTTAAACTCTACTCCATAGAAGAATAGGAATTACTAGAACAAGACTCCTCTTTGATTGGCTTAGCCTCCTCTGAATCATGCATACTATCGGATTCCAACATAGGATTTGGATCGATACCAGAAGTCCCCCACCCATCAAGGTTGAAGTCTACTATACCTAGAATACTTAACTCGCCTTCAGAGAAGGCGAGTCCTTGATTATCACTAAAAGTCCCTGCCACATGGGACTAAATGTTAAAGGAGTCGGATGGGATTAGGATAATTTCTAAAGGTGAGGACTCAATTAGATTAACCTCCCCTGTGGGCTCCTGGTCATCAAAATGATTAATCTCAGACTTTGAGGAATCTATTACAATAACCTCTATCAACTCGACCTCTGAGGTGTCTGGTGTCGCACGGTTAGCTAATATCTCTTCTAGCTCAGTCTCATCGGACTCGTATTCCCAGTCTCTTCTACCTCTTGTCGGGTAATAGAGGAAGGTCAAAGTCGAGAGGTCATCACAAGTTAGCAAAGAATCAATTTGCATTCTGCAAGGAGCAAGGACATTGGAAGAGAGACTGTCCAAAGATCAAGGATAAGGAGAATAGCAAGAAGAAGGACCCGAAGGCCAATGGGGTGAATGTTGCGAAAGGCGATGATTCCGATGATTCGAGCTTTTCTCTATTGGTTACTCCAGAAGTGAACCATTTGGATGCATCGGATTGGATGCTTGATTATAGCGCTACTTATCATGTGACCCCTAGGCGAGATTGGTTTACATTATTTAAGAGACTCGATAGGGGTGTTGTTGTCATGGGAAATGATCAATCTTGTGGTATTTATGGGATAGGTACCGTGAGGATTCGGGTGTACGATAGAGTAGTCCGTGAATTGAAAGAGTTGAGATTTGTTCCTCAGCTGAAGAAGAATCTTATTTCTATTAGAGCTTTGGAGGCAAAAGGATTCAAGGTGACCTTTGAAGACGCTGTAGTAAAGGTTACTAAGGGATCTTTGATGGTTATGAATGGAGTCCACAGTCGAAACTTGTATTATCTAAAGGGGAGCACCGAGATTGGCCAGGTAGGTTCAGTTCTTTCAGAGGCGAACATGAGTAGACTTTGGCATTACAGATTGGGGCACATAGGTGAGAAGTCACTATAGGCGCTGTGCAAGCAGGGACTATTAAAGGGAGCCAAGAGTGGGAAGATTGAGTTCTGTGAGCATTGTATTCTTAACAAAAAGATAAAGGTGAAGTTCGGGACAACCATTCATAGGACGAGGGGCATCCTAGACTACGTGCACACAGACGTTTGGGGTCCCACCAAGACTGCATCACTTGGTGGTCGATATTGGTTCGTCATATTCATAGATGATTATTCTAGGTGTTGTTGGGTGTACACCATGAAGCATAAGAATGAAGTCCTAGATTTATTTGTGGAGTGGAAGAAGAGATTGGTATTACAGACTAGGAGAACATCAAGACGTTATGATCTGATAACGGTGGTGAATACACATCAGACCCCTTTCAGTAGCTATGTCAAGACGATGTTTGTTGGCGCATAGTGGTTTGAAGAAGATCTTTTGGGCTGAGGCACTTTTATATGTGAGCCACCTCATTAACAGGCTTCCTTCATCCGCGATTGAGAGGAAAACCCTTATGGAGAAGTGGTCGGGAGAGCCAACACACGACTATGACCAGCTCAAGGTATTTGGGTGCCCTGCATTTTATCATGTGAGAACACATAAATTGGAACCTCGAGCTAGGAATGCCATATTTGTAGGATTCAAGTGTAGTGTCAAGGGATACAAGCTATGGGATCCAGTTGATAGAAAGATTGTGCTGAGTAGGGACGTCACATTCGATAAGGCTTCTATCTTAAAGCTTCCCATCTCTCATCAGGTGGAGAGCGACCCGACAGAGGAGATATCACAGGTGGTGGAGATCGATGTAGTTTCATAGTATCCAGATGATGCAGTATCCATTAGAGTGCCGACTGAGGTGATGCCAGGCGAGCACGACGGTGACACGGAGGATACGGGTACTGATGTGTAGGATCAGGGACTAACGACTCAGGTTCAGGATTCTATTACGGTTCGGAGATAGAGGAGAGACATATGGATGCTAGCACGGTATGCCGACACAGTTACGTATGCACTTCTGGTGGAGAGTATCGATGAAATGGTACCAACTACATTCAGAGAGACCGAACAGAGTTCGGAGGCTGATTCGTGGCAGGTAGCTATGCAGGAGGAGATGGAGTCTGCTCACAAGAATGATACGTGAGAGCTTGTTGAGCTTCCAAAGGGGAGGAAGGTAATTAGTTGCAAGTGAGTATACATAAAGAAGGAGGGCATTAAGGGCACTCCATTGAGTTTTAAATCTAGGTTGGTCGCGAAGAGCTATGCACACGAGGAAGGTATTGACTATAATGAGGTTTTCTCTCCGATGGTGAAGCACTCTTCGATTCGGATTTTGCTAGCTTTGGTGGCACAGTATGGTTTGGAGTTAGATTAGTTAGATGTAAAGACGACATTTCTTCATGGTGATCTTGATGAAGAAATATATATGACTCAGCCATTGGGATTCCGAGATGTAGGGAAGGAAAAATTGGTTTGCAGATTGAAAAAATCGCTATACGATTTGAAGCAGTCTCCTCGACAATGGTATAGGCGATTCGATGGTTTTATGATTGGTCATTCGTATACTCGGAGCCAGTTTAATCCTTGCGTATATTTTCACAAGTTGAAAAGAGATGCGTACATCTATTTGTTACTTTATGTCAATGACATGTTGGTTGTCTCTATTTTCAGATATGCTATAGATGAGTTGAAGGCACAACTTTCAAAGGATTTTGAGATGAAGGATTTGGATGAGGCGAAGTGTATTTTAGGGATGGAGATTGGCAGAGACAAGAAGAAGGGCAGAATTTGTTTGACAGAAGTAGTTTATTTGAAGAAGGTTCTACAGCGATTTCATATTAGCATAGATACAAAACCAATTAATATACCATTGGGAGCCCATTTGAAGCTTTTAGCTGATCTTTCACCAAAGACAGTTAAAGATCGAGAGTTGATATCGAAGACTCCATATGCAAGCGCAATTAGGAGTTTGATGTGCGCGATGGTATGTACGAGACCAGATTTATCACAGGCGATGAGCATGGTTTCGAGATACATGAACGATCCAAAAGTGGGTCATTGGGACGCCATGTGATGGATTTTGAGGTACATTCAAGGTACGCTCAATGTTGGTTTGGTTTATGAACAGGATACTACAGGTGGGCAGTTGTGTATTGGCTATGTTGATTCAGATTATATCGGGGATTTGGATAAGCACCGGTTTACGACGGGGTATGTGTTCACTTTGACCCGTGCGCCTATATGTTGGAAATGCACCTTATAGCCTACGGTGGCTTTGTCTATGACGGAGACAGAGTATATAGCGATTATGGAGGCTGTGAAGGAGGCGATTTGGCTTCGAGGACTTTTGGAGGAACTTGGTATATCGCAGCGGTCTGTTACTATTTATTATGATAGCATGTGTGCTATCTATTTGGCAAAGAATCGGGTTTTTCATGCGAGGACGAAACACATTGACGTTCGTTATCACTTCGTTCGTGATATTCTTGAAGATGGCAATGTGGAGAATGTGAAGGTCCACACGAAGGATAATCTGGTGGATATGCTCACAAAGGTGGGTCCGAGCAACAAGTTTGATCATTATAAAGTCTTGTTGCACATTCGTGATTGTTGAGGCTGTTAGCGGCCATTTGAGTGAACTACGTTCGACTTGATTCCTTGGGCAAGAGGATACGTAGGCAGTCTTTTCGATGCAGCCGGTTGGATTAGTTAATTTCGATGGGGGGAAGATTTTTTGGACTCTCATTCGGGTTCCCGACTTGTTATGGATTGAGTCCGTTATCGTAAATTAACTTCACGACGTACTGGACATAACAAGTGAGACATTTGGTTGCTTTGGTGTCGGCTTAGTTTTGAAAAAACTTCACCGAGGTGGAGAATTGTGAACGTGTGGTAGCAGCAATTACGGGCGGGGGTCACGAGCAATTGTGAACGCGGAGCAGCAAAGCGCGTGGGGCAAAGACGTGGGGGCCACCATGTTCATGAAGTTGAGTCTCGTGGCCAATCTCGTGTGGCCCACCTAAGTCCAGGGCAGCAACCTATAAATACCTTTTCGTGAGTTCCTAGGGCTTTGTGCAAGTGTAATTGAATATTTGAAGGAGAAAAAAAGGGCGGTGTGCGGGAGAAAAACGTAGAAGGAAGGGGAGAATGTCGGCCGTCCTTTTAGAGTTTGAGCAGTCCTCTTTTTAGGGTTTTGAGCATCCATTGGTGGAGAATTTTGTGAGGGATTTGAGAGCTTGTTTGAGAGTTTAATTTGTGTGATTGTAAACCATATTTGTATTCTCTCTCTCTAATAGTAGATCTCCCCCCTTCTTGCCCTGTGGACGTAGGCAATTTGCAGAACCACGTAAAATTCGTTTGTCTCGCTGTTTGTGTGATTTATAATAGCTTATTTATGTTCCCTCGACAGGCCAGTCCTAGAATTGATGAGAGGAAGAGCTGATATCCCACTTTGTTGAGATATTTTGCTTTTGGTTCTTGTTTCCTTGGTGAAATAGGAATTCCTATTGCGATCTTACTCTCTTGTTGCGCCGAGGTGCTGCCGAAATTTCCGTTGTGCACAACATTATATACTAAACAAATTTTAATATATTTGAGAAAATAAATAAAAATTTGCTTCATAGGAATGCAGTACACATTTTCATTTGTTAGAATAGATGCTATTTCATTTTAATGCTTACTTATTCTGTTGCACATCACCTGAGCATTTATGCAGTTAACTTCCTCTAGGAGTTTTGGATTTTCTTATTTATTTATTATTAGATCGCCAGGAAAAATCCAAACTCCAGTTGCCCCTGGTTCTCTGTCATATGTACATGAAGATACCCTGGCTTTCCACCAGGTCAATGGCAGAACTTAGGACGAAATAACCAATGGAACCGAATGCTTGGTACACCGGAGTTAATAAATCCAAAGTCTAAGCCATCCTCCTCAGTTGCCCCTCCAGTTCTCTGTCATCTGTATATGAAGATAACCTTACTTGTTTATGGACACCAAGTTGACCCCAACATTATGTTCACCATATTTTATTATATATATGGTTTTTTGCTCCTGATTTATATCTCATGACGTAATCGATGGCCAATAGATATCAAACGGCCGGTTGTACCTAATCCATTTTTTCACTTATTTAAAAATGTGGACGCGCAAGTATAATATTCTATGACGTGATCAATATTTGGTTAATCTAAATCATCTAATGTGATTACAAGACTTTAAACTTGACAGTACTTGTTAAATTTAAATACCTATGAAATATTAGATTATTCGAATTATAAAAATAATGATGATTTGCCTAATGTTGGGTTGAATGAAGGAATATCCTCATTATGCCAAGAGTTCTCCTAAATCACAGCCCGATTCAATAGGCTTACAAAGTTCACACCTTGATATCTATCCAAAATCAGTCGTCTAACCTAACTAGTCCATAATAAGTAAATTCACCTAGTTCTAGCTAGTCCTAACCTTCAATTAACACTAGTTTGAATACAACATAAAAACTAATTTAAAAACAAACCAACAAATACATTTTAAGCACATAAAATAAAAAAGATCTTATAGCCTTTTCTGATTAAAACCGTCGTTAAATAGATCAAAGTGAAGCTTGATGAAGAACAATATAGACGATGACATCAAGCGTAATTCTCCTTGCTGAGATGATCTAATGATGTTGAGCGTGACGAGAAAGAATTTGTTAAAGTTCCGGGGATCAAAACCTTCAATCCAATATCTTCTCGAATCAAAACCTAAAGTTGTAATCAAAACGCTAGAACTCTCTCATCTCTCTATCTCTTTCAATCATATTTAGAACTTTAATCAATCAGGAAAGAGATATCCTAAATGCAGTAGAAGTTGGAGATCAAAAGGAATGATAAACGACTATGATAAATATGCTAGAATGTTGTCCAAACAATATATTTTATTTGAGTAATAACAAACCCTCATTTGTTACTGATGATTGTTTGAGATGATATATTTCAGGTATAAACAAGTATAGAAAAGAATAGAGGTGAAACGATACAAAAATTAACATGAATATTGATTTCAGCATTCACATCATCGATGGTCATGAGGCAACCAACGATAGTCATTAGTCAATCGATGGATTACAATGCATAATTAGAGAAAAATAAAAATAGGATTTAGCACCATCAATGGACTACAACAGCCCATTGATGGTTAGCTATACCATTGATAGACTACCGTGAACATTTGATCAAGTTCAGAAACTAGATTTCAAACCATTGATGAACTATAGGCTAACTATCGATGGTAAATACGGGATCATTGATGGTTATGCTTTACCGTCAATGGTGACGATGCAGATTAGTGGATTTATTAATTTAATCTCAAGCTTTGCTATATCTTCTAAAGAACGGTTTGCTTAAAAGGGCTGTAGATCTTTTTAATCTGAGCTTAAACAACTTGATTGGTTTGTTCCTTATTCTATTTTTATGGCATACTCAAGCCGGTGATAATTGAGTGTTAGGACTAGCTAGAGCTAAATATTTTACTCATTTATTAGGAGCTAGGTTGGACGACTGGCTTCAGGTAGATTTCAGGGTGCTGTCTTTATAAGCCAGCTAGATTTGATTGTGATTCAGGTAAACTCTAGTCATAATGAGGAAGGTCATTTGTGAGAAGGAAGAGTGGACGTACAATTTATATCCGAACCACTATAAAAATCTTACATGTTCTCTAAATTGAATTTTTATTTTTTACTTTATTATTTTGACTGCATATTCTACGTTTTAGTGAAAATCTATGGCAAAACTATTCAAGTCCCCCTCTAGGCTTGCTTAGTTTTATTACCTATCTATAGAATTCAAAACCTAGGATAAAGATGTCTAGTCTTACCATCACAATGGCTTTTCTAGAGGGACACGCTATAAATCGTCCTCCACTTTTTTGATGGCACAAACTACATCTATTGAAAAGTGCGTATAAAAGTCTTTTTGATGTCCACCAATTATGATGTTTGGTAGTGTGTCAACAAATGGCTATAAAGAACCTATTACTACTGTAGAAGGGATTTTAGTTGTTACACCTAGGGATAATGGTCACTACAGGATAAACATATTTATTCATTGAATGTTAAACCCATGAATGCTCTCTATTGTTCCTTAACTACTAAAAAGTTTAACCATAGTTTAAATTGTACTATTATGCAGGATATATGAAAATTACTGGAGGTTATACATGAAGAAATATCACATGTAAAGGAGGCAAAACTCATAATGTTTTTTAGCAAATATGAAAGTTTCAAGATGAAGGCCTCAGAAAGCACTCAATATATGTTCACATGATTTATTGATACTGTGAACAAACCAAAAGCTTTGGCAAAAGAGTTTTATAACAAAAAAAACTTTGTAGAAAAATACTTTGTTCTTTATGTAGAGATTGGGAACCTAAGGTAATGGTTATTGAAGAATTGTAAAATTTTTCTGACTTAACTCCAGAAGATCTTGTAGACAATCTTCTCACATATAAGGTTCGTTTGAAATACAAGCATGATGCTTCTGAAGTTGATTCTAAGAAGAAGTTGTTAGCTCTAAAGGCCAAAAAAGAGAAAGTCCAATCTAAGAAGCAGAAAGAATCAAGGTCAAGTTCTGAGAGTGAGAATAATCACGAGGAAGATCAAATTTTAAAAGGATTCAAATTCTTTCTCAAATCAAAGGGCGGTCAAAAGTTCCTGCAAAATAAATAGAATCACTATACAAGCAATGTAAATACATATAATTCTAGTGATTCTGATACCGAACTAACTTATTTGTGATGTAGGAAATCTGGTCATCTAAGGAAGAATTGCCCGCTGAGTAAAAAGGACTATAAAGGAAGGGCAAAAGTTCTAAAGTAACTATATAGGACAAGTTGGATAGTTGCTTGAGCGATGATAAGAGAAGAGCACACCTTTGTCTCATGGCTAAAAATAGAAATCCGGATGATACAGAATAGGAGAGCTTCGGTGAGGTGTACCTTACATATGATGATTTATATTTTAAAACTTGCTTAAAAATATAACATTGTTAAAAAGGTGAATTCAACTTTAAAGAAAGATAATAAATTGTTGAATGATAAAATTAAAAATCTTTAGAGTTTAATACATCTAACAATGTAAGTGAAAATGTCTCTTTTGAGTGCATGCACTATTCCATGTATAGAGACATGAATTGTGATTTATCCTAGCAATTAACTAATAAAATTTGTGAAAATAAAAAAAATTAACTGCTCGGGTAAATGAGTTTTCATATGAATTGTCTTCTAAACAAAGAAAGTGTGAAATTCAGTGCACTACGATAGTTTCTGAAAATGAATAATTAAAGTCTAAAAATATTGATTTGGAAAAGGCTATGGAAAATTTTTCTTTGGGTTATAAAGGTTTAAACATGGTTCTTTTTGATCAATGATTTGCAAAAATTAAAACTAAACTTGGTTATTCATATTCAAAAAATATAAAAAGTTTTAATCTTCCTTTGTAAGAGGAAATAATTTAACTCTATTTCCCCCCATGTCAAATGTATATTTTACTATATACACCTATGTTGTAGAATGAGACATATCTCAATGAACCGTCGAATGCAATATATTGTTAAAACTGTTTGTAGGTGTAAATTTTGATTTTTCGAAACGGGGATTTCATTTGTATTGATAAGAACAACTTATTACAAACTAATGAATCAAGATTACAACTGTTTGTAGCTGTACTCCTTTCCTTCACGTCATGAGGAAATAGGAAGGCTCATCCCTGTACGTGATATTGCGGCTGCTAGGTACCTGGGTGAGCCTAGCGAGTTTGTTGATCACCTGGTTGGTCGCTTGAACATGCAGGCGAGTCCCAGTCATTTGATCGATCTTGACTCGTGCAGGCGAGTCGGGTACGTAGGCGAATTTGGTGAGATTACTGATCACCTAGCTATTGGTTTGAATGTGCGGACGGATCTAGTCACTTGGACGAACCCACTTCGTACAAACGAGTCTGGTATACAGGCGAGCTTGGCGACTGCACGGACCTGACGGATCACTCGTACCGTGAGCGGCTGTTTGAGGGGCTCCGAACACTGTAGTCCTTCCCCTCACGTTGTGGGAAATGAGAAGGCCCATCCTTGTACACGACCTCGTAGCCACCTAGTACACATGCGAGTTTTGACGAGATTTTGGTTGTCTGGCTGACGTCTTGGACGTGCAGGCGAGTTTGAAGGAACTTGACTCGTGCAGGCGAGTTAAGTGTGTTGGCGAGCTTGAAGGAACTCGATTTGTACAGGCAAGTTAAGTGTGTAGGCAAGTTTGAAGGAACTCGATTTGTACCGGTGAGTTCTACCTCTGAATGGGCTTGGCCCATACTGACGTGTCCAGTACGCAGGCGGAATCGAACAGCTCAATGGTGGGTTTCCTTAGTTAAGGCAATTTTCACAGCCTACAAGACCCCCTTTAAAGTTTTCAGACCTAAATCAAGCTATAAATGTGGTATGAAATACTTTGAATGAAAGTGACCGTTGTTCAGGTGATTTTGATCCCTCTAGTTAGATTGAGTCGTTTGGTGCCGACAGGTGAGATCGGTGCCGTTGGAGCCGGATCGCTTCGAGCAAAATTCAAACTTATGAAGGCCGGCCACATGTTCGTGGGTGAGTCCCCACACTCGCCAACTAAGATGATGCCTCGCCTTCATGCTCCCGCTTCGAGGTGCGGATTTGATAGCGCTTTTGATCCTAACCATCGATTCGATGGGGATCGTGTCTTGAAGTGCTAGACCTTAGCCATTCACGCAGAATTCTAAACATCCCGTCTCGCTCGTGGCCATTCAATTTGAATCACAGAATCGAAACCGTCTGCTTCAAAGAGCTCGGTGAATCTCGATCATTAAGATTCCGTGTATATGGCGTTCATCCCCTACATGGGGGGTTACTTCGCTCCGACGATCTTTTGCTCAAATTTTCTTAGAGAAAGTTCATCTTTCCTGACTCGAGATGACATTAAGAATGAGGAAGTACGCTTTGAAGGGGAAAGAGGAGGCTGCTCAGTCGGAGCCCATCGTCCTCTCCGATGATGAGGAGAAAGAACACACTCCTATTCCTGCCTCTCAGTCTTTTCAACCTTCTGTTGATGACGAAGGGATGATCCCCTTGATCTAGCCCATTGCAATGGTCCCCGTCGGCCATGAGTCTGTCATCCCGAGTCCTAAATCCATACACGGCCTCATCGGGCAACTGGAGAACGCTATAAAACAAGCGGTCTCCATTGTTAGCCTTGGCTGGGGGAGCTACGCTGAATTTAGACCCTTTCTCATGAACTGCATAGCCGATCTTAGGCGTTTGGGTGAAGCTTGCAAGGCTTCGCGTCGCTTGATCAAGCTTCTTCGCTTTGAGCTGTGCCTGACATGCCTGGAGACTCTGTCGTGTGCCGACTCGGAGCCGGACATGGAGCGGTTCATGGCTCAGGCCTGTGCCAGAGGTACGCGTGAGCGGGAGACCTGAGAGAAGGACCTGTCGGACCAAGGGGGCCTCGTATCGCACTTTCCCCATCGACAAAATCTACTGCAGGTGAAAATCAATGCTTCCACCTCCACCATTGCCCGAATGAAGGCTCAGCTGATGGGGGAAGAGGCGACTCTGAGGGACTTGCGGCTCAAAAGTGCGAACGTTCGTGATGCTGTTGAAAAGGAGATGCAGACTCTTCAGGCCCTCCATTAAGAAAGCTCCGCTGCTGCTGCTGCTCATGAGGCCAAGATCCACAAGGAGGCAGAAGACCGGGTTCGAGCGGATCGGGCGGAGAAAGTAGCCAAGATCAAAGCTGAACTTGCCTCTCTGACCGAGATGGACGAGGATTGATGGGGGATTAGTTCTTAGGATCTCCTCGTGTTTCTTTGTGTTGTTTTGTTATAATTCTGTTTGAAAGATTTGTCGTCCTCTTGTTTGAACAACTTGTCACGACTTTGATTACCTTTCATATTGGATAAATAAATTATTATGCTTTCGGCTATTTAATGTTATGCGCATATGCTCTCTTTCTCTTGTTTCTCTTAGGATTTTTAGCAAACCCTGAGCTATCAACGGGTTTGATATGCCTTTACCGATTATTGTTTGAATCGGGCTAGCCGTACTATTCCCCTCAGCACGATAAGTTGTTGAGTAGTTTCTCTTAGGCTTAATGCTAAGACTTCTCCTCTAACCTTAGCCATTTGAGGCATGGGTTTGAGTTAATTATAACCGTCAGGTCATAGTTTGGTTATATCATAACGACTTAAACTAAAACGACCGTTACCTGTGGGTGACCCTGGAGGGTGTGTGCAGGTGAGACCATTCCATTCGTGTGTGTTGAAAGCTTGACATTTCAGATGAGCTAGACCAATCAAGATTTGCCTTCACAGGCAAACTAGGCCAAACAGACGAGCGGCTCAGGCGAAACTCGTTCTCACTGGCAAAGCGAGCTTGATGTTTGCAAGCGAGTTTCATTTTCGCAGGCAAAATTTGAAATGGTGGAGGGCGAGCCGCATGTTCGTAGGTGAAATTCATCCTCACAGGTGAAGTTCGATTTGGTGGAAGGCGAGCCACGTGTTCGTAGGCGAACCTTTGTGCCTTTTACCTAAGGTCATGTGGGCTCGTCAGGTCGCATTAACTGCGATTTGACAAAGCGACGTCGCTTCCGTGCGCCTCGCTCGATGACGAATCATGGTCATAGTTTTCAAATCCGGTCGTTAGATCCAGTCATGAATTTTGGTTCAGGTTCTGGGTTTCGACTTGCCCGACCCATTCCCTATTTCGATGGTTCCTCTGTAACCGTCAAAAACCGAACTGTTGAGAGCGATCTGGGCCATTGATTTTGATCGTGGCCACGCATCTCAACCATAAGCGTCTCGCCTTTAAATAGGCTTCATCCCCTTCCCTTGAGGACTACTGTGCTCAGGGATTTTAGCTTGCTCGAAATTTTTAGAGAGAAAGAACTCCAGCTTCATCTCCGACCTTCCAATATGGCGTCAAAAGCTAAGAAATACGTTACGAAGGGAAATGGTCCCAGTTACTATCTTGGTAGCGTCGCCACCGGTACGACTGCCAGCGCTCCTGGAACACATTTGGGTAAGTTTAGTGGGCTGTTTAATGACTTCGCATTGACGACCGATGCTGGGTTGGGAAGATGAGCACTGCTTGTCTTCTTTAGTGGATTTTTCCATTTTTAGTAATTTTCTAGATTTGGGTGAAACTAGCCTTTTTTTCAAGCGAATTCAGCTTTCATCGGGTGAGGGTGACTTCTGCTTTGACAGACGAAATCGGCTTTCATCAGGTGACGGTGAATTCTGCTTTGACAGGCGAGTTCTGCTTTTGTCTAGTGGATTTTCCCCTTGTCATGCGAATTCAACACTTATCAGACAAAATTGGTTTCGCCGAGCGAGACTCGCCTGTTTGGGGAACACGAGAAAGTTTCTGACTCCAAGAGTGGATTCTGTTCTAACTTTTTTGGGTTTGCCTTGCAACCACTTTTTCTGACGAGGACCTCCCGAAAGGTGTAGCCATTAGCCTTGCTGGTGGCACAAGCTATACGGTGCCTCCTCGATTCCCTCTTCTTGATCCTATGCCCGCATTTGCTGCCGACAAGCCAGATGAATTGGTCAAGAGAGTGACTGACAGGCACCACTTGACGTTACGCGAGTTGACTACAGATGCAGCATTGACAGATGTGGCTAGGACGGAGTTGAAAAAGCAACAAATCCTGTTTGGTGACGCCACGACTGACCCTTCGGCTCTATTGCTCGGGGAGAGCAAATGGCTCTGTGTCATGGATGGAGTCTACTACTATCTTCCTAGTATGTCAAGAGGGTTCTCAATCGTCGAGTTGCGGTCGCTCGCGGTTCCGAGAACGATGAAATCGGATCTGACCCAAAATCAAGATGGGGTGACTTGCGGGGTCTTCACGGGCTTTATGGCTGGGTATGGGGTTGACAGTTCTTGCAAGCGCATGACTGCTTTTCGTTCTGGCCTGTTGCACAACGAATTGCCCATCGGGGAGACGACTGTAGTGGCGGAGACCTTCCGTCATTATTTCTTCTGGGCTGGGGGGAAAGTTTCCCTTGAAGGGCTTCAGGGCTCCAGGGTGGATCCACTTTGTGCCTGGTAGCAACACTTGGTGGTCCAAGATCATCGAGTACATCTTGGCTAAGAACTCTAACCTTGCGGGTTCAGAGCCGTATGTGCCTATCCAAGCCACTCAGCATGGTCTGAAGATCAACGCTCCTCAGTTCCATAGTATCCTAGAACTTTATTGTCTGGACAGTGGTACGTTCTTCACTCCTAACAGTGAGCTTGGCATAACTCTCCATGAGATGTATGACGTATCGGGGTTGACTTTGGGAAGCTTCCCCTACGAAGAGTATGTACCGAGTCAAGATGAGATTGACCACCTTTTAGCCCGATTCCCTCTGATGGTGGAGACTCTATGGGAGTTGTTCGGCCACTACCACATATACCTCAACATCCTAGGGGTATTGGACCACAAAGGCAAGAAGAAGAGGGCTCCGGGGATCAGTCATAAGAATTGGGCTGACTACTTGTTCCCGAAAAGTGATGTCAAGGGAAGACCTACTCTGCCGCTAGGCGAGTGTGACTAGGTCGAAGTGGAGAGACGGATGGCCAAAGGGGGAGCTGCCGAGACCCTTGAGCATGACGAGGGTGGGTTCAAATTTGGGACGACCTTCCAATCGTTCCATCATCAGGCTAGGTCCCCTATATCCGGGAAGGCTCTGTTCGCGGGGTACCTTATGCTGTGGTTGAAGAGATGCATAGTTCCTACCCTCTCTTTCGAGGTGCTCCCGGTGGAGGTTGTCTATCCCGCAGTTCGATTGGCTTATGGGAGGCCTTATGCGTTGGTGTTGGTTATGGTGGCATGCATCCATCGGGGACTTTGCACATTGATGGCTCAATTTTATCATGTGTCGTACGCTGACGAGGGGAAGGTGAAGTTGCTAAGACCCCTAATCCCAGAGTGGGGTTGCCGTATACCTATTTAATGGCGTGGTTTGTTTACTACTGCGAGTGCTTGATAAGTGCCCCCACGGCTCTCCAGGAGGGAGGGTTCATCCCGTTCGTCCAATGTCTGGAGAAATGCTCTTGGAAGTATAGAGACATTCCCGACATGAGGAAGACGCTGTCCTACTTTAGTCACTACAATTTTCACCGATTCTTCCCCTACTTCAGTGGCGGAGGGTATGGCGAATCTCTTCGGGATGCATCAATGGTGGACCATAACATCATCCTCTCCTGTGATGCCTTTCGATGGCTGGTGAATATCCGACCGGGGTATCACGTCCTACGAACAGGCTCTGTGTGCTATCTTGAGCCTTACATTCCTTGCAGGTTTGCCCGTCAGTTTGGGTATGACCAGCTGTACGTAGAAAATATTAACCCTCACTTGCATTATGAAGGAGGATCGTGACCTTCACCATACGCTCCTTTATTGTCGGTGTTATCGAGGTGCCAGTGCAAACCCTGAGGGTTTTTAGTTTTAGAGTTCTTTCCTGGCGGAACATGGGCACTGCTCAAGGGCAGCTCCCAGCCCGTCGAGACGAAGGGGTCATCAAATCGTCGGGGAGTGGTTTGAAGAAGTTCCTGCTGAAGGTACCGAGGATCTTTATGCCAGTTTGGGGGACTTCGTGGCCTTTGAGGCTCACACTCCGCCTCCTTATCCTCGGTTAGACCCTGCTGGTGAGTAGAGAGTATCTGACGAGCTGGCTCTAGTGGGTGAACGCCTAGAGCAGGTCTGGGGGTGATAGCTGGGCGTATGGGGATGCCCGTTCTTGCTCCTGGTAGTTTGCTTCTCTCTAAATAGCAATGGGAGGCCGTGACCAGTAGCTCAAGGGCGGAGGCGGCCAAGGAGGTCTGTCACGAGGAGGCGGTTGAGGCCACCAAAGCGCGGAAGGCCAGGATGATGCTACTCCTATGCTAATTCCTGGAGTAACTACCCCTGTGACTGAGGGTGCTACGCCTACCCTGTTTGCCGCATCAGTGATGGTCCCGATAACTTTGGAGGCTGCCCACCCATCATCTGATGTGGGATAGCAGACGGGGTCTTCGACGACTTCAACGATCGTGCTAAAAGGTAACCTTTAATACCGTACCTTTGGGCGTAAGGTTGAATTCGCACTACCTGACGTTTGTGTTGACTTAATGTAGGTACGGTTGAGGGAGTGATTCCCATTCCTTCTGATGAAGAGTGGGGATTGGAGATGAAGCGGAGCTCAGTGACTCAGGTAAGAGTAGGATCGAACATTATTAATCTGCCCATGCTGAACTGCCGATGAAGTTCTTCCCAGGAGTTACTACTATCCTTCTTCTTGTATTTGTAGCTAATCTACCCCTCAAGGCCACTGGTAAAGAGGACCTTCCCTCTTGGGCTGGCCATTCGACTGGAGAGGGGGATGAAGTTGAATAAGAAGATGATGCCTCGATCCATGAGGTGATGTCGAGCGAGGAGGCAGAGTCGGCTCATGAAGAAGCGTCAAACCAATAAGGGGAAGTCCCCTTTATGGAAGAAGTGTTGGTCGAAGGCGAAGCATCAGCCCAAGAGGTTCTGGCCTAAGGGGAAATGTCCGCTCGGCTGGTGGTTGCTTCCTCATTCCCTACTTCAACGACTGTCAAGGTTGTGGTCACATCTGTGGTCGAGACCCCAACGACGTCGGTCGATGCCTCGGTCTTAGCGGTATCTATCGCTACTTCTGCTATCGTAGCCACCAGTGCTTCGATCACGGCCCTGGTGGTGACATCGGCTATCGATGAGGCTACCCTCTCTGCATTGGCTCGTTCACGCAAGAGGACGGTGGATCGAGCCCTTGCTAACCTCTAGGAGACCCTTGCTGACAGCGTCAAACTCGCATTGGAAGAAAGTTGCCCCTTCGAGGAGTTCAAGGAGGCCCTTGACTATCACATGGGCTTCTTGATCAAGATGCTTGGTGCCTCCGCCGCCACTTCATATTTCGAGCGTTTGGAGGAGGCAAAGCAGACTATTCGACAGCTGCTCGCCCTTCGTGCCACGGGCTCTGAGATCCTCCATCTTGCGTCCGGTGAGGTCCAAACAGCATTGGAGGAGCGTGAACGTAGACTAGAGGAGACGATGTTATTGGAGGCGAGGTTGACGGAGGAGCTGGAGCTTGTTTTGGTCGAGGACGAGCGAGTAAGCCGAGAGCACCAAAAGGCTGACTCCCGTATCTCTCGCTTGTCTTTGGACATAGCGAAGACCAAACAAACCATTGCTAATGCACAAGCCTTATTGGCCACCTAGGAGAAGGCTCACGAACAGTTGACAGGGGAATTAGAGGAACTCGGATCTTAATGGCAGGTGGTTGTTGACGCCATTGAGGAAAAGGGCCGAGCCCTCAAGGAGGCAAGGCACAATGTCCAAGACTTGCTTTCACGCTCTAAGGAGGATATTTGCTGAGAGATCCTGAGGAGGCTCGAGCTTAAGTGCGCTGAAGAGATTCATGAGGTGGAGTCGTGATTGAGAGCTTTGTAATCTAGCTTAACTGTATCGTTGTATCTAGCTCTTTCTTAATGAATGGAATCGTTCTTTTGTTTCAGTCATTGTTCCTCTCATTTCGTGTGTGGGCATTTTTTTTGTTTTTGCTAATGTTCACAATGGGCGGGGTTAAGTTAAATGTCGAGGGATTCGCACCGGGTGAATTCTAGTCACAGGCGAATTCTAACTACAGGCGAATTTTAGCCGCCGATGGAATCAAGAATAGTTCAAGCCATGGCTGAATCCTAACTGAGTTCAGGTTTTAGGCGAACTTGAAGGCGGGAAAACCCCAACTGTAATTAGACCTTATTTAGGCAGGCCAAAGTGGTATGGGAGCTCAGGCTATCAGGCGAGCTCAAACCATATGAGTTCGAATGATGAATTTGACTCGTAGGCGGGCTTTGTTTTTAGTGGGCCACATGTCCGTTCGTGTATTAATATGCTCACCAGTTAAAATGACGTGGGAACATCGCTTCGCATTAAAGGCGGGGTATTAGGGGGTTCTCCGTTTCTCACGCCCGATCCGAGCCGTTGACTAGAGATCATGCTTAAAACCGCCAGATCCCGACCGTTCATGCGGGATTCTGAATCGTTCGGCCTTACTTTTGACTGCTCGATACGAACTGTCTAATCGAACGGTGAGTGATCATCTGAGCAATGTGTATATAATGTTCATCTCCCTTGTTGGAGGAAGTTATAGCACTCATTGCTTTCTACAAGGGAAATCCAAGCTTTCTCTCACTGCGTCTGAGATGGCTCCGTGAGTGAAAGTGACTGTCTCGAAGAAGAAATAGGGGGATTCCTCCTCTGCTACTGCCGAGGCTGTCACCACCGAAGGTATCTTTGCATCCAATCTTCGTGAGTTGTTTCACTCTTTTAATCCTTTTTTTGTGTTGATCAGTTCGAGACGGTGCACCGACCGACGAGAGGTCTCCGTCTGAGCCTATCCTTGTCTCAGACGATGAATCCGTGGAGCCTACGGCTGCATCCGCTTCGTACTCTACTCCCCCACCAAAAGCAGGGCCTTGCCTCGTGGTTCCGCCTATCGCGATGCTTGCTAGTGGCCAAGAGCCCGTTCTTTAAGAACTTCTCTCTATATCGACCCGTATTGAAGAACTGGAAAATGCTGTGAAGCAGGTGATCTCCCTCGTCAGTCTTGGTTTAGGGACGTATGCTGATTTCAAGCAGTCCTTCTTGGATCGCGTGGCCGACCTTAGGTAGCTGGGCGAACGCCGACTTGCTGTACACTGTACGACGAGGCTACTTTACCTGGAATTGCACCTCACACGCTTGGAGCACTTGTTGCGTGTGGATCTGGTGGCTGACATAGAGCCATTCTTGTCTCACGCTCGGTGTTGGGGCACGTGGGAACAAGAGGTACGGGCGTGGGACATGACCGACTTAGAGTCCAACATTACCCTATTGATAGACCGGCAGCGTTCACTACAGGTCCGGATGGACGTCTTTACCTCCACCATCTCCCGTCTAAGGGCAGAGCTAGAGCAAGCGGAGACGATTCTAAGGGGCTCTAATTTGAGAGCTGGAATGCTAGCAGGGCCATCGAAGAGGCGATTCGAAATCTTCAGACACTGCGTCAAGAGGATTATGCTGCTGCTTCAACCTTCAAGGCCCGGACCCAGAAGGAGGCCGAGGATAAAGCCCGGAAGGACCATGCCAGAAGGATGGCTACAACAGTTAAGGCCGAGCTTGCGTCTTTCAACTTTCTTGACTAGGCTCTTAGGGCCGAAGTAGCGTTAAGACATTCAATCTCACTTTGCTTTTAATGTAACGTTATAACTTGCTTGATTATAAAGTCATAACTTTGTTCGAATGTATTATCTTAGAAACGGATGAATGTTATGCTCTTTTGGTTTCCCAAATATGTTTGTGCATATACTCCTCCCTATTGCTATTGTCTTTCATTCTCCAGCATTATCTTTCTCTACAGGTTCTCCATAGGCGGACTTAAGCTATATACAAATTCAGGCCGTAGGTGAATTCTAGCTGTAGGTGAGTTCAAACCGTAGGTGAGCTCTAGTTATAGGTGAGTCCTAGTCATAGGTAAATTCTAGTTGTAGGCGAGTTCAAGCCGTAGGCGAGCTCTAGCTACAAGCGAATCCTAGCCCTAGGCGAACCTTGGCTCGTGCAGGATGAATCTCGATTTGGGTGAACCACGTGCCTGGTCGCGGTCTTACGTGCTTGTTAGTTGGGCTGACGTTGGCATGTCGCTTCGTATTAAAAGCGGTATAAAGGAGGCTCTCCATTCTCCACGCCCGATCTGGGCCGTTAGCTAGAGGTCATGTTTGAAATTGCTCATGTGAGACCCCAAATCGCTCTATTTCCTTTGTGACCGTTCGATTCGAACTGCTAAATCGAACAGTAAGCAAGTACTTTGAACCGTATATTATATAATGCTTTTTTTCTTACTAGAACGGTCATGGTGTTCATCGCTCCTTTCTTGTTTAGGATGGCACCACGAGCAAAGACATCCGCCTCGAAGAAGATGTGGAGTGACACCTCTTCTTCAGTTGCCGCACCCGCCCATGGTCCGGAGTCTAAACCCTCAGACTCCGTTAACTTGTAGGCCCAGGTTGAGGAATTGGAGAATGTCATGTGGTGGGTGATCTCACTCGTCGATCAGGGTTGTGGTACCTTCAAAGACTAGAAGCAGTCTCTCTCAGATCGCGTGGCCCGCATCTAGCGTTTTGGCGATTATAGGCTCGCCGTACGCTGTTCGATGAGGTTTCTTGATCTGGAATCACTTTTAACAAAGTTCGATAATTTACGACAGATGAATTTGGAGTTCGATATGATGCTATTCTTGGCTTCAGCCCATCGACACGTAATGTGGCAGCGAGAGTGCCAAAGGTGAGATATAGAATATAAAGAGTCCATTATCAATCGTTTGGATCTTTGGAAACGCCTATTGCAAACTAACATAGAAGCTACCGCTTCCTCAATTCTTTTGGGCATGATCTCGTATGCTGAGAGGGAATCAACCTTGACGGGCCTACGCATTCAGAGCGAGACTGTGCACGGTGATCTTTTAAGGGAGAGGCGTATTCTTCCGATGCTACGCCAGGAGGACGCCGCCGCTAATGCTTCTTTTGAGGCAAGGGTCCGGCAGGAGGCAGAGGACAAGGCTCGCGCCATGCGTGCACAAAAAATTGTCACGGTCATAGCTGAGCTCGCGTCTTTTAAATTTCTAGAATAAGCTCGTAGGATAGGAGTAGATTCCAGATGTATTGTTCGATCTTTTGTTTCCTAAATGTAGTGTTATGACTCACTTGATTATAAAGTCATAACTTTGTTCAAATGTATTATCCTGAAACAGCTAATGAATGAATTTCGTGCTTTTTTGATTCCTTGATACGTTGTATATGTACTCCTTTCTGCCTCTACCATTGCGCATGTCTTAGCTCTTTGCATCGATGATGGGCGATCCAAACCTTAGGCTAGCTCACGTTACAGGCGAGATCATGCTAGGTGAGTTTAAGCTGTAGGTGAACTCAGCTTAGGTGAGTTCGAGCTATAGGCAAACTCAAGCTTAGGCGAGTTCGAACTACAGGCAAACTCAAACTTAGGCGAGTTTGAGCTACAGGCGAACTCAAACTTAGGCGAGTTCGAGCTACAGGCGAACTCAAGCTTAGGCGAGTTTGAATTACAAGCGAACTCAAACTTAGGCGAGTTTGAACTACAGATGAACTCAAACTTAGGCGAGTTTGAACTATAAGCGAACTCAAGCTTAGGCGAGTTCGAGCTGTAGGCAAACTCAAGGTGTAGTGGAGCCTATGCGCTCGTTCGTGGACCCACGTGCTCGTCAGCTAAGGTGATGTGGATGCGTCAGTTCGCATCAATTACAAAGCGATGGAATGCCTCACCTTCTGTGCTCGATCTGAACCATTGGTTTGGAGTCCCAAAAGTCGTGGCTTTTATAGGCGTTGAATTCGAAACACCACAGGGGATCTGAACCGCTCTATTTATCTGAGTCTACGGATCTCACCCATTGATCCTTCCGCCATATAAGGCCTTCGCTCTCTCCTGACAGAGTTCTTGCGCTCATAGGTATTCGCCCGAAGAAGGCTTTTTCAGAGCATCCTCTACTCACGACATGGCTCCCAAGACTAAGCCGAACGCTTCTAAGGGGAAGAGGGTTGCCTCTTCCTCTGTCATTGTTGGTACCGACGTGGCACCGACCGGCGCTGCTAATCCGACCCAGGGGTCAACTGCTCCGAGCCTTGCCCCGATGCTCGACATCCTCCGAAAGCTGGAGGGTGACTTGCGCGTGACGGCTACCCTCATTAGCCAAAGCATTGGGAGGTACTACGACGTGCTCCCCTTCGTGGCCGAGACCCTCGAGGAGATCCGGCATGTGAGCGGCCCCCATCTCACCCAGCGATGCGAGTGAGAGCGCCATCGTTTGGAGGGGTTGATGTACCGTCTGGAGGCGCTGGTGTACGCCGACCCTAAAGATGTCCCGACGCCTCTTGCGATGAGTGCGTTGTTCGAGCGCGAAGCTCTAGCCATGCACATCCTGGAGAAGGAGGCCGAGTTTAGACGTCTGCATAAGCAACACCGTGCTTTGATGGCTAAGATGGTTGCTTATCACGACGCTTGTTCTTTCTTGGAAGTCGAATCCCTTCAGGGAGAAGAGGACTTGAATAAATGGCAAGCGGAGAATGCAAGGGTCTGTCGCCTCACTATTGGAGTATCGTAAGTCCTCCAGGGTCTGTGCCAGGAAGTGGAGGATGGTGAGGCTCCTCTCGCCAGGCTTCAGCAGAGGCAGGAGAAGAAGACCCGAGTTAGGCAGGCGGCGGAGCTTGCAGATGTCAAGGTGAGGACTGCCACTTTTAGTTTGCTGAAGCTGATCTAGAATATTCCATCTTTCTCCTATTTTTTTTGTATCGATGTTACTTGCTACATTTCAAAACTCTGTCTATAATAGCATTTTACGCTTATGGTTATTCACCGTTTTGTGCATGCTGTTTTTCTTTGCTTTTCTGTGTTGATCTGTGTCGATCTGTGTTTAAGACCTTCAGCCAATCATTGGCAGTTAGTGAGTCGGACTTGTCTGCTTGAGTCAGGCTAGTCACGCTGCTTTCCCCAGCGTGGTGAGTCATTGAGGAGCTTCTTTTAAGCTTTTATGCTAAGATTTGTCCTCTACCCTTGGCTCATTTGAAGCGTAGGGTCGGGTTAACTTTGACCTTTAGGTCATAGTTACGCTAGACGACTTAGCCCAGAACGACCGATCACCCATGCAGGTGGTCGGGGTAGGGATCGAGCTACGACTCGCTGCTTGGTAGATCGTCGTTCGAAGATCGATAGGACACATCACTTGGTAGGCCGCTATCGATGACACCGTCACTCAGGGGAATGATGGGGTGAAGATAATCTAATCGCTCAGGGACGTGGGAGTGTGACAATCGATTGTTGTAGGAGTCGTCGCGTGGTAGGCTACTACCCATCAGTTATTCCAAGTGAGTATTAGAATATTCGGAATAGGTCGAGTAGTTCAGGGACGTAGGAGTATGACAACCGACCGGAGTAGCAACACGTCGCATGGTAGGTTACTACTTAAGCTATGTTACTTGCGGGAATAATAGGGCTAACCATCAGAGGTGATCATTAACATGATTGCATTTTGTTGCGATCGGAGCAACCATGAGGACCTATCATCCTATTGAAGATGATTAATAAGTTGATTTTGTCAGAGGTAATAATTAACTTGACGAGACTATTTGTTGCGATGTGAGCAACTATATGGGCTCACCATCCTATTGGAGAGGATTAATAAGTTGATTTTGTCAGAGGTAATAGTTAACATGACGAGATTTAAGAGATCCATCGTCTAGTTGAATGAGACTAATGGAGGAATGAATATTAGAGGTGGGGGTTAACTTGATATTTTGTTTTGGTCCTAACTGTAGAAAGGTTTGACCGAATGGGGGGTTTCGGGTTATCCCTAAGAATACTATACGTAGTATCTTCCTAGGGTTCCCCATAAGCAGTGGCTCATACTCGCGAGTATGTCAGAGTGTATGAGGTAGGAACAGTTTAGTCTTGTGTACCAGTTGGAGGAATGGAAAGGGTAGTTTAGACTCATACACTAGTAGGAGTGTGATGGAGGACTAAGGGTAGTACTTCTTCAGTAATTTTCCGTTGATAGGCATCATGATCTTATCGTCGTTTGATTTGACAAGATGATAAGCTCCATTCAAATAGACCGTCTCTACTACGATGGTCCTTCCCATTTGGGCTGAAACTTGCCCTTCTTTTTAGAGTTGAGAATCATTCGCCGTCAAAGCGCGAGGACCAATTCTCCCTCCTTGAAGGATCGGCACTTGACTTTCTGATCGAAAGCCTTAGCCATTCGGGCCTGGTAGAACTCAATGTGCTGCTGGGATTCAAGCCGCCTTTCATCCAGTGCCTCGAGTTCCGTGAGACTCAATTGGTGGTTATCCTCAGTCGTCATCCTTGCTGCCAGGATGACGCGGAAAGATGGAATTTGGATCTCTAATGGTAACACGGCCTCGCAGCCATATACCAATGAGTAAGACGTAGTGCCGGTCGGCATGCGGACCGTCGTGCGATACACCCATAAGCTTTTGCCAAGCTTCTCATTCTAATCACATTTGCTAGTGGAGGTCAGCTTGGTTAGGATTTTGATGATTGTTTTGTTGAAGGCTTTAGCTAAACCATTCGCTGAAGGGTTATAAGCCGTGGAGGAAAGGTTCTGGATTCTGAACTTGTCGTAGAACCGGGTGAATACATGACTAACAAATTACGTTCTATTGTCGGTATATGATGTGATGCTTGATGAATTTGATCACATCGTTGGTTTTGACTTTTCTTAAGGGGACGACTTTGGCCTATTTGGAGAAATAGTCGGTGATTGCAAGGATGAAACGGTGACCCCTTGCTGATGGTGGGGATATTTGTATGACGATATCCATCCCTCATGCTTCGAATGGCCATGAAGCTGTTGTTGGGTGTAGGTCTTTAGGAGGTTAGTGCATGTAATTGGCATGGATTTGGCATGTATTGCAATGTTTGGCGTAAGCAACTGCGTCGCCGACCATCCCGGGCCAAAAGTAGCCTATCCTCCATAGACATTCCCAAAGCTTGGGTCCGGGCTGGTGAGCCCTACATGTACCGTCATGGGCTTCGCGTAGAGCTTCTTGTGCTTCTATCATTAAAAGACATCATAGCAGTAACCCGTCATACGATCTACGATACAACGCTTTCGTGGTCGAGTCATAGTAGAACCTTAAGGCGTGTCGACGGACAGCCTCTTGCTCTCTGACGTCTTCGGGCAACATGTCGTATAAGACGTAATCGATGATCGGAAGATGCCAATCTTTCGGGTCAGGTAGATCTGAAACCTGGTGTGTAGTGTTTGCTTACAGAACTTCTTCTGGCTGGAAGAGTTGTCGGCTCACGACCGTGATGCACTGATCTGCCCCTAGTGGTAGGGCCAGGTTAGCCGCTAAGGATGCCAGAGCATCTACATGCATATTCTTTGAGCAAAGCACATTAGGACTCAACTAGTTTGATAGTTGTTTTATGAAGTAAGATCAAATCATCATTCCTAACTTTGTACTCTCCCGTCATCTGTTTGACAATGAGCTGAGAGTCACCGTACGCTACGAGGTGCTTTATCTCTAACTCCTTAGCCAGTTCGAGCCCAACAAGCAGCATGTTGTACTTAGCCACGTTGTTGGTGCATGACTTAGTCAGAGAAAAGGCTAGGGGTAACACGTGGTTATGTGGAGAAATGAAGACCACCCCTACTCCTGCCATGATAGATCCACTCGTACCGACGTGAGATGTACCATCAAAAACATCTGCCAAACCTCTACTGGAGAGGTTGTGTTGACTTTGGAGGGTTCATCTGGCAAGTCTTTGACCAAGTCAGTTTCAATCCCAGCGGATGGCTGGCCTTGAGATCGCAGATGGCTTGTCCTTTGACTGATTTCTGTGGCATGAAGTGGATGTTGTACTAGGACAATAGGAGTGCCCATCTGGCTAAGCGTCAATTTAACGCCCCTGGCTATATCATGAAAACTCGGATGGGGTTCATCCAGGAAATGACATGGATGGTCTGGCCAACTAGGTAGTGTCGCATCTTTTGAATAGCGAACACCAAGGCTAGGCACTATTTTTTGAACATGGGGTATCGTCGCTCGGCGCCTTGTAGGGTTCTACTCAGGTAGTAGATACCTTGCTCATGACCAGCATCATCATTTTGCGCCAGAAGGGCACCCAAAGAATGCTCCATGGCTCGTATATAGATGAGGAACGGCTTTCCCGAGATCGGAGCCGCCAGGAAGGGTGGGCTCGAGAGATAAACTTTGATCTCCTTGAAGGCCCATTAGCACGGCTCGTCCCACACAAAGGAGACACCTTTCTTCATCAATTTGGCGAAGGGTTGGCATTTGCTCGAAAGGTTTGAGATGAACCTTCGGATATAAGCTAATCGCCCTTAAAGGCCCCTTAATTCTTTGAGATTCTGGGGTGGCTGAAGCTCTTGGATTGCTCTCACCTTATCTGGGTCGATACGGATCTCTTTTGTTGTGACTACGAATCCAATAAATTTACCACTAGACATCCCTAAAAATAATTTCATTGGATTCATCTTGAGTTGATGAGTTCTCATGAGTTGGAATATCACTCTCAGGTTTTGGAGATGGTCGTCTTTGCTGCGGCTTTTTACGACCAGATCGTCCATATAGCACTCGACTGTCTTTCGTAGATAGTCTTAAAAAATTGTGCTTATGACACGTTGATAAGTTGCACTGACATTTTTGAGTCTGAAAGGCATGACTGTGTAGCAATATACTCCCATTGGACTTCTGAACAAAGTATGCTTTTCATCGTCGGGGTGCACCTTGATCTGATTATACCCTGAGAATCCATCCATAAAGGATATTCTCTCAAACCCGCACATGTTATCAATGATGACATCCATGATGGGTAAGGGAAACTCATCTTTTGGGCAAGCGACATTAAGGTTTCTAAAGTCAATGCAGATGCGGATCTTACCGTTATTTTTTAGGACCGGAACAATGTTGGCTACCCAATCGGGGTGCTATTCCTCTCTAATGAAGCCGAATTCGATCGGCTTCTTCACTACGGCTTCGATTGCCTCCATGATTTGTGGAAGAAACCATCTCTGCTTTTGGTTGATGGGTTTGGTGTCTGAGCCGATGTTGAGGCGATGCATGGCGATTCGAGGATCAAGGCCTGACATGTCCTTATAATTCCATGCGAAGACATTAATGTATTCCCGTATGAGGGCAATGAGGCTTTCCTTCTCTTGGGGAGGTAAGCTACCACTGATAAATATAGGCTTGAGGATAACCTCATCGCCCATATTTACTTGGAGGATTTCGTCCTCAGTGGGCGGTTCACGTTGCTTGAAGCGACTGCTCCATTGAGCGTTAACGTAGCAGTCCCACGTTTCATCATAAAACGGGTCCTGGTCGTCCTCTGCTATTTCGGCGTGATCAGTCATAGCCACATTGACCGTGAGGTCTCTAAACAAGTCACCCATGCTTACGTTTGGGCCCCATGCCGAAGATGTTAATGATCGATCATCCGAGTGGGGCTCGTCAGAGTCCTCGTCGAAATTGCAGAACAACTCCGATGAGGAAGAAATGTAGCCCAAGCCTCTTCAAGTCTTGGTGAAATAGTTCAAGGGTTGGCCATTAGGCACATAGGTGGGTCGGATGACCGTCTTCCGTCCTCGGTCGTAGTTCAGGCCTTCTTGATGAGCGAAGTCGTAACCCATGTCCCTCATCATGCGCTTCGCTGTTTGACTGTATTGTGAAAATTGGGGTGTGGGTTCTTCTTCTTCAGATTTGTCCCACAATGTGCGCAAGGGATGGTCTATCCTACCGAAGATGATATCCCTTTGATAACTCTTCCAGGCGGGCACAACGAATACAACCTGCAAAGACTCAATCGTTTGTCCCTTTGTAACACACGCTGAGCAGACAGGAATGTGTAGGGAAGAGTCGTTGTACAGCCCCGACATTGAATCGTCGGGCAAGTCTTCTTCGGATAATGGGTAAGATGATAAGTAAGCAAAGTTGAACTTCTTATTCAAAATAATCTCGTCCGCCTGAATAGCATCGGTTACATTGTGGCTTTCGTAGCCGATTATAATCGATTCAAAATCGTTCAGGACAAGGCTATCACTGCATTCGGGTTCACTATCTGTTTCGTTGCCACTTCCAGGCTCCTCAACTGATGGTTCGTCAGATTCTTAGTAAAGCAAGGAATTGAAGTAGTTCTTGACTCCTTTGAAGGGTTGTTTGTCGGCAACTACTGTTTTCACCCGATCGTAATCATCCACGTATTTTAGGCATTGGTGCAATGTGGATGGGACAATACGGTTGTTGTGGATCTATGGTCGTCCCAACAGCACGTTGTGGGAAGGCTCGGCGTCGATGACGTAGCAGGTGACCTCTGTCTTCATGTCGCCTATACGGCACTTTAGGTGGATCTTGCCAAGCAGCCTCATCCCGGTGGCGTTAAAGCTGAAGATGGTTGTAGTCATCACGGAAAGACGCCTCTGGGAGACCCCCAGGTGCTGCATAAGTTTCAGGGGGATAATGCTTAACGCGGATCCTGGGTCGACTTGGATTCGATCCACTTTGGAGGAATCGACGTACCCCGTGAAGTACAAGGGTTTATCATGAGAAGTGCTTTTAATTAGCAAGTCCTTAGGGGTGAACGTGATGCAGAGGACCTATCTTTCAGAGGCCTGACAGTACTATAAGCACGTCTTTCCCGAATCTTCTTCTCTTGTGGACGAGAAGTGCATGGCGAAGACCTCTGAATCAGCCAATGCTTCTTGTAGAGCTTCCCGTGTCGGTCTACAGACACAGGAGTTCGTATATGGTTATTCTGGATGGGATGTTTTTTAGGTACGCGAGTACGTTGAAACGGAAAGGTTGCCTAATCGAGCTCGTCGCATCAAGATTCGGAGGGGCTATTGCGGGTGGCCGCGTAGAGGGTCCCGCCGGATCCTCCGCCCTTGCAGGGTAATTCTTGACGAATTCTCTACCCACACTGGTGGCTAGGGTGGCAGCATCCTCGTTAGAATCGGTGAGGGAAGCATCCTCGAAGGCCTGGAAACCTACTGTTCATCACCGAGAAGGTCTGGGCGGACCCACATTACTTGACCTGATGGCAAAATTTAGGACACTAAACATTTTCCTCGTTGATTGTGAGGATCGTCGTTAGTAATCTTTAGGATCGCCTTTGGGATAGGAGCCACTCCTACTAGCACCCGAACCTCCAGGAGATATTTTCCGAAACTTAGAGTGATCATATTTGTAGTCACCTGTTTCTGTACTTTCTCCTTCTTTAGGACTCCCGCATCATTAAGGGTCTGAAGCTTGTCTTTGAGGACATAGCATTTGGAGGTATGGTGGCTGAGGAACCTATGGTATGCACAATAGCTCGGATCGCTAGTCTTGCTTGCCTCCTCAGCTTGGTGATCTTTGGCAGTTTAATCCTATTGCTCTTGATGAGAGTATCGAGGGTTGCCGCCACTTGGTCCTTCCTGAACTCGTAATGCCTTGGGGGACATTGTTCAAATGGCCTGGGGTTGAGCTTTTGAATTGGTTTGGTGGCCGGAGTGGAGTCGACGGCCATGATCTCCTTTCCTCTCGATCGAGGGGGATTCCTGGGCGCGCTCGGCTCTGTAGCTCCCTTTTTGGGGTAAGGCTCCTCGGCCTCGAGTCTCTTGATCATATTCTCAACCTGCTCGCCTTGTCGGACGAGTTCCTTCTAGGTTCGAGTTTCTACCGTGCCAACCTTGGATAGAATATGGATCGAGAGGTTATTGTGGTACATCTCAATCAGTGTGGGTTCAAAGACTTAGTCTCAGCAATGAACTGATCGGTTCCTGAACCTCTTCATAAAGTCATTAACTGACTTCGACTTCCTTTGCTTTTTAGCAAGGAGGGTGGCCATCGATACCTCGGTGTCGTCGTCGAAGAAATGAGCCAAAAAGAGCCTTTCAGCATCGACCTATGATGTGATGGAGCCAGGTTCTAACTTGCGGAACCACTCAAACGCCACCCCTTTGAGAGTACCGATGAACAGCCGGGTGAGGATGGTGTCGTTCCCGATGAGGAATCCGGTCTGAGCCATAAAGTAATAGATGTGCTGCAAGGGTGAGCCTTTGCCATCAAACTGTACCAAGCTGATGGGTTTAAACTTTGCTGGGTAGGGGACTGTGTCCCACTCGATAGGGTATGGTCTAACCACCCCTAGTTTGTTCATATTTTGTTAGAGCTTCAAGGAATTCAGTTGGCTTTGGAACTCGTGGAATCTCCTATCCCGGGTAGTACCCCCGGTGTGCGACGTCCCTGCCGACGACTTCGAGGAGTGATCCGACAGGATTTTGACGTTATCCTCCTATTCAGTCGTCTGATTAGGAGTAGGTTTCCATTCCTTACCTCCTACCAGTTTCCATGGGGTACGCATAGCCTTCTTCTTTTTCGAGGTTTCAGCCATGTGCACCCTCGTTAACTCGTCGTGACTTGAGTGTGAGGTTTAGGATGTGGCCGCCACTGAGCAAACTTCCTCTTCACCACCAGAAGGGGGCGCTAGGAGAGAATAATTGAACGGGATGTTTACCCCCGTATGACTACGGGTATATAAGAATATACCATCATGCTCGCGTTGAACAAGTGGGTGGCTGGGACCCAGGAAGGAGTCCAAATCTGGAGAATCTGGGAGTACATCTTTACCCTTCCCTATCACGTTGACCGTAACAGACGAGAGCTCTAAATAATCGATGGTGTGCCTTCTTTGGTGGCTACACCTTCGATGAGAAGATCTTGGTCGGGAAGGTCGTCGAGCAAGCCTTTCGAACACTAAAGGTTTCGCCGTTCCTATACACTGGCAATCGGCGAGTACCATTTGGATAAGCCTTTCGTAGTGACATTAAGGATTCACCTCATGTATGATCCGTTTGCAAGTTAGGTAACCCCAGAGATCTTCTGTGGGTGGTTGGCGACAACCCTCGGCACCAGAGGGGTCAACCAAGCGATCGCATGAGAGAGGTTTGGATGAACCCTCTTGCGTACACTGGGTGGAATGGTGAAGTGTTGGAGTTAGGTGGGTTCGTCTTAACAGGCGAGTCATCGTGCTCGGGCGAGTTCCTGCCTGCAGGCGAACTTCAACCCTTTGTTTATGCAGGAGAGTTTAGGAGGTTTCACCTACTATTTTGCCTTTGTTGTTAAGGCTCGTTCACTCGCAACGGTCACCCATCGAGAGGACTTGATGAGGCTTGCTTGATTCTGAGGGTTCGCCTAATCTGGGTAGTCTGTTTGCATCAGGGATATGACCTGAGAAACGAAGTCTACTGGAGTGGGCAGGCTTGTCCGTTTTGATTGGCTCGCCTGGGTAGCCAAGCTTGTCAGAAATACTGGACTCGTCGAAACGGGGGATATTATGATCAGAGCGAAGTCCGCCTGAACGCGAGGGTTCGCCTGATTTGGCGAGTCCACCAGCGTTGGGAGGGCTGCTTTCTGTCTTGCACTTTTCAGACCTGAATAATAATTCAGGCCGTCATATGAGGTGAAGGCTTGGGCCTCCTGCCGAGCGAGGGCCTGTCATTGCCACTGGTGGGCTCTTCTAAAGAGAGGGGAGTCCGTATAGCCTGTGACGACATGGTCTGCGCCAAGGTGAACCACCCTCTCTACCCGAGCTGGGGCCTGTGAGGGTCGTTTGACAACCCACTTGGTGATCTATCGCCCCGTGTTTTTAGCATTCGGCTCGGCCTCGATTGATTTGGGGGGAAGAGGTTTCCCTGCCATGACTCGGATAGAGTCCTTAGGCGCGAAGGCGTCGACTGCTTGAGGTCGGCCTCTGTGCACGACTCTGTGGCGTTTCCGGGACGCATCGCCAACAGAGGAGGAGGAAGACAAATACCCTTCGTATTTGGCTTGATCGAACTCGATTTCAAGGGACTCTACGGTTGTCCCAACGGCAACCTCATCGAACTGCGTTACCACCATTTTGGTTGAGGAAATAGTTTCTCCCACTGTGGTCGCCATCTTCTGTAGGTGTAAATTTGGATTTCTCAAAACGGGGATTTCATTTGTATTGATAAGAACAACTTATTACAAACTAATGAATCAAGATTATAACAGAAGCAGAGGAAATGCCCTCCTTATTTAACGTGGGGATCTTGGTAGCGATAGGACGTCTCGCTTAGTTCTCGCACTGAGTTTGCATCCCTTGGATGATTCGATCGAGGTTGCAGGAGAGCTTCAGTACACAGTAGAAGCTCATGCTGGTTGAGTTTGAGTCTCCGAGTTTAGTGGCGATCAAGGCCGAGAACTCAAGGAAGGTGCTATAGTGCAGAAATGTTGCAAAGAGCAGATCATTTGCTCACTCGAGAGCCTAAAGCTGATGGTCTGGTTCGTTTATTCTAACAATGAATTTTCAATAAACGAACCTTGAACCTCTTTCCTGTAGTCAGGAGAAGCCCTTAAATAGAGGAGAGACGGTGCGGCCACTCCCTTGGATCATGGGATGTGACCATGTACTGTTGAGAGATGACATGCTTCTCATCTGTACTATGAGCGGCTGCTTGATGGGCTCGAAGCGCTGTACTCCTTCCCTTCACATCGTGAGGAAATGGGAAGGCCCATCCCTGTACGTGATATTGCGGCTGCTAGGTACCTTGGCGAGCCTAGAGAGTTTGTTGATCGCCTGGCTGGTCACTTGAACATGCAGGCGAGTCCCAGTCATTTGATCGATCTTGACTCGTGCAGGCGAGTCGGGTACGCAGGCGAATTTGGTAAGATTGCTGATCACCTAGCTATTGGTTTGAATGTGCAGATGGATCTAGTCACTTGGACGAACCCACTTTGTATGAACGAGTCTGGTTCGCAGGCGAGCTTGGCAACTTCGCGGACCTGACGGGTCACTCGTACCGTGAGCGGCTATTTGAGGGGCTCGGAACACTGTAGTCCTTCCCTTCACGTCGTGGGAAATGTGAAGGCCCATCCCTATACACGACCTCATAGCCGCCTAGTACACAGGCAAGTTTTGATGAGATTGTTGGTTGTCTGGTTGACGTCTTGGACGTGCAGGCGAGTTTGAAGGAACTTGACTCGTGCAGGCGAGTTAAGTGTGTAGGCGAGTTTGAAGGAACTCGATTTGTATAGGCGAGTTAAATGTGTTGGCGAGTTTGAAGGAACTCGATTTGTACCGACGAGTTCTGCCTCTGAATGGGCTTGGCCCGTACTGACGTGTCTAGCACGCAGGCGGAATCGAACAGCTCAATGGTGGATTTCCTTAGTTAAGGCAATTTTCACAGCCTACACTGTTAAGTAGATTTGGGTATCTAAAGGTAAAATTACTAACCAACGTTGACCTATGTGTACTTAGGTCATACCTTTCTATATTTTTATAAGTGTGCAAGGAGGCTAAGGAGCAAGGTAACATCGATTTTGGTTGCTCAAGGCATACTTAGAAGACAAGAATCTATTCCTTAGCTAAATAAAGAAGAAGAATATAATGAGAAGTTGTTGATACATCCAAAGATGGTACCATATACAAGCGAGGACTTGATTCAATGACACAACTTGCATAACTAATTGTTTCATCGAATCCTCTCCTAAGGATAAGCTTCAGGCATATTCTATAACTTGTTGTGTGTACATTTCTTTTTCTTAAATTTTTTTGCTTTTTTCTTGATTTTTCTTGATTTTAAAAAAAATTCCTTCTTTTTTATTTTCTTATGAAAAATGAAAAACAAATCAAAAGTTTCTCTTTCTTGTAAAGAAGGATGCTACGATCTCAATGTTGTTGGTCTTCTTCCAGGGTTCGTAAAGGAGAACGCTCTGGAAAATGAGATTTTAGTGTTTCCAAATGTATTTGGCAACCAGTTTTTTGAGATCAGTGATGCAAGCTTCTCAACATGGCATTGAGATCTGTGCACTAGTGTTACACATCATTCTTGAGCTATATAATATTAATAACAATAGCTTCACTTTGGTAAGGGAGATTGGAATTGC
This sequence comes from Asparagus kiusianus, assembly GCA_022839385.1. Lineage (NCBI taxonomy): Eukaryota > Viridiplantae > Streptophyta > Magnoliopsida > Asparagales > Asparagaceae > Asparagus > Asparagus kiusianus. The sequence continues at coordinate 11,283 of BQKN01062882.1, read as the reverse complement.
CCCTACATGAAATGTGCAAAGTGTCCCGCTTACTGATGAGGGAGCGGCCATACAAAGAATCTTTCCCATTACTGAGGAGCTGGGAAATATGGATCATTACACTCATGTTGTTGAGACATTTGGATATCTAGTCTAGCACATCCATATTTTCCATCAAACAATTACAGGTGTAGTCCATGGCCCTAATGTTGCTTGTGTTCCTTAAGTTGAATATGTGTTCAAGATTGTGAACAAGAAGGGAAGGGTGGAGCCTATCCCACTGAGCTCTCGTCTTGAAGTGGAGATTCAGATTTTCAATCATGGTCCGATAATCCAAACTATTGACTCAGATAGGTATGGGCTCAAAGCATGGACATGTTTGAGAGTTTGCACAACTAGACTGAAGAGCCTATTTCTACTCAAGCTTTGCTTGTAGGTTTCCTTTTAATTTGGTTAAAAGGATGTATTGTATTATCTCGACCAAAGGATTACATCTCCCTCAAGGTTCTGTAACCAGCGATATTACTTATTCATGAGTACAACTTAGCCTTACTCCCGGCTATGATTAGCTACATTCATCACAGATTGAAGGAGTTGGTGACAAAATATTTGAACCAAAAGAAGGGTTGTCTAAGGGAGGAGGTGCCCAATTCAAGGTAGAGCTGCCATATACCTATCTGATAGAATGGTATACACTTCATTGCTCCACTCTGATGTTAGCCACTACTAGACACAAGGAGGGGTCTCATTGCTATAGTGATATGAAACCTCAAAGTGGAAAGTTAAGTATGTTGTGCGGATCTACCAAATTGTGCGGAATAAAGACCAGTAGCGCTTTTACTGTTGCTTCCTCGACATCACCAGGTTTAAATTTGATGATGACTTTGAAGACAGCCTGGAGCTGAGGGGTTTACCTATTTAATCAGTAGTTGTTTCAACTCATTGGTGAATATCAGACATGGGCATCTCATCGCTCACGTAAATGGGAACGAGAGTGCTTCATTAAGCCTTATCTTCCATGCCATTTTGCATGACAGTTTGGGTATAACCAACATTATATTGGTAATCTAAACACTAGATTGCTATGTTTGAGGAGTCTAGTAGATGGAACCCACATTTGGTATCACTTTGCCATTAAATGTACTCATGCTAAGTTTATCTTACCATACAAAACCCCTAACTGTTATATGACCTTAGGGTTTTGTAAATGGTATAGCACGGTGACTATCGACAGCCCGCAGTTTAAGGTCAACAAGACTAGAGTAAAGTGGATCATTTAGAAGTATAAGAAGCTTTTAGGAAAGGATCCAAGAGCAGAGTGCCTGAAATCCATGAATATCTTGTAGAGGTAGGGTGAGAAGGAGATTTTGATAATGATTCAAACATACCCACCAAAAGGTCACGTACCATCGCATAGGCCCGTTGGCATTAGCATACAACAGTCGTCAGCTCACCATGATGTGGCAAGAGGAGATATCCATGGGAAGAGACCACGAAAATCTCCTCACCACTAAAAATAGCCCAAGTGCCCATGCTTGGAGTTGCCTGTGAAGGAGAAATCTCCTAAGGCCATAACTCATGGATCAATGTCTGAGTATACGACTGCTTTGGGTAAATTTCCTTATTTGCAATTATCTTGCTTCAATGGATATGCGTTCTAATGGCATATGCTTTTTGTTTGCAGAAAAAAGGTTTGTACTGGTTGATCGGACAAATACAAAGGAAGAAGAGAGGGTCGACTATGACACTGACACTTAAATCACCGACCATGAAGAATTGGGTCATGGAAACCATACTGGCAGATCTTCTCACATCCTAGGTATGATACCATCTACAAGAATAATGTAGTCTTTTCAATTTAATACATAATGCTTCATCTATTTTCCTTTTGTAGATATTGAACCCGAACCGAATGTCATTACAACTACGACTTCTATGCCTTCTCCCATTGTTGAACCTGCTAGGGATTTGACAACTTTTTATTTCCTTGAGGAAGCAGGACTAAGAGCTGAGGCCAAACCTAAACCTAAAGTTGAATAGGAGAGTGGGCTTCATCTGCAGCTAAGAAGTTAGTCGACGCTAAAGTGGCCATCGCCTAGTGATGTGCCAGCAATCGCGGCTACAATGACGGTGTTGGTCGTATGGCCTTCTGAGCCTTAGTTGTGCCAACTCAAGTTCCAATGTCTTAGAGTGTATGGCTGTAATCTTGAAGAAGCAGCTCAAAAGGAGATAGAAGAGGTCAACCAAAGTCTGAAGTAATTGACCATTTTATTTACTGCTATCAACAATGAGAATGCAAAAATCTTTGATGCTATTTTTAATAGTTTGACCATCATTGATGAGGCTATGGCTACTATAATTGAGGCATTGGCTAGCTTAGAAGAAGCTCAGAAACAAAAGGAGGAACTCAAAGCAAGGTCTATGCCATTAGCTGATGAATGAGCTCAAAGTATACAGAACTCTTAAGAATGGAGCAAACTTGATTGGATGCAGATAAAGCTCAAGTGGCTCCAGCTTACCTGGAGGCTCTAAGGGAACAAGTTATGATGGGGGCGGGGCCACTGACACATGCAAGGCTAGAATGACCAAATGTTCCCAGAACATCGGGTCCTTATTCTGCCAACGATATGGCCTTTCGTCATGTTGCATCTTTTAATGTGGACCAAATTATTTGTAATAACTTAGTTCTTTTTGGTAGCAATAAAGAATTTGCTTTTGATTTTAAAGTCTAACTATAGAGGTGCATGGTATGAAGTCTAGAATCGTTAACAGCTTTGAGGGGAGAATGATCGAGTCATGGGATTCAACTCATTAATATAAAAAGAATAGTCACCAGAGGTGTAATGTTAATAAGTCAATGGAATAAATTGATAGAGGTGTAGTACTAATATATTGGATCTCTATAATGGGTACTAGTCATATGTGTAATGTTAACATAACAATACTAAGGAGTTTGACCGACGTGTAGTGTTAACTGTCGTATTTAAGAGAGCCCAAGGGACCATTGCCATTTAAAAGTGTAATGTTAACTTAATGGTATGAAGAATCGATAGAGTTGTAATGTTAACCGATTGAATTTAGAGGGAAAGACTAACAGATGTGTAATGTTAACCAGTCAATTCCAAAGAATTGCAAACCATTCAGAGCTATGGTGTTAATTGGATGACTGGATGACTTGATGGGAAAACTTTTAAATGTGATAGATAACTTCATGCGAGATGAAAGAGACTCAATTCAAATATCATGCCCCGGTTCTAAAAATACAATTATATTGGTGTGACTCAACCGACAATACAACCAATTTTTTTTCTCTTTATAGTTGTATTCATGTCCTTGGAAAAAATCATGCTTATAAATTCTCTACAAGAACATCTACCTACAAAGCATTATGGTTAAAATAATTTATTATCGGATTATGGGTTCTCGATTCCATTACTTGGCCGTTGAGGATCTATTATGATAAAGAATCTGTACTCCGCTTTTCAAATCATACTCCCTTTAAAAGAGAGAGTTATGGAAAAACTTTTCAAGGACTATACTACCCCTATTCTTTGTTGATATTACATTCTAATACTAACTAAACTAAATTAATTATCATTGTTAATTAATTACATCATATGTCACTTTAAGTTTGTATAATTTGATCCCTAAAACTTCCAACGGTATTGTAAAACTCTACATCATATTAATTATTAGTAATGTAAAATAATATATTAATAGATAATTGCATGTTAATAAAGTATTTATGGAAAGAGTAGAAAACATAGAATTGTCCTAAAATTATACCATGAAAAATAATATAGGAAGAGCATTCTTATGGTTATGTAACAGGACAGAAGGTAAAAACATTATATTTTAGAAAACATTAGGATATTTAAGTGCAGCAAGCTAGATATGTTATCTAAAATTTAAAAAATGTGCAACAAGATACAAGTGGATGTATATAAATATAATTACGGTAAACTATAAAAGATTTAAGTTCAGTTAAGCCTATAAAAGATTTAAAACCTTTGTTATCCATAAACAATAGTATATAAACCCATTGATAAATAATATTCATCATACAATATGAGGCCAGATGATTAGCTTATATTTATATAGTAAAGGAGATGCTGAAAAATTAAAGCATCATATTTTGAATGAGTCTCAAGATTTTGAATTATTTCCTAAAATTATATACTTAGCTTAGAAAACTTTAGCAGAGGCTTCTGAAGGACTACTATAAAGGGTTGGACATTAGATAAATATTAAACAAATAAAATCCATGATATCAGGTTATAAAATTCAGGGATGTCTATGTAATATTGGGTGTCATATGAGATAATATTCATACATAACATGACATTGTAATATGTAATCTAACATATTAGTGAATTTTAAATATAATAATTTGCATCAAGAAATATGCTTAAGATTTGGGAGAGCCGTGAGTGGAGAGATTTTTTTTTGGTAAATGAAAAAATATTATTTATCACCAATATGGAACCTTGTACACATCAAGAATCTCATGTACATGTATGAGATAACTATATAAACCTATAACTAAAGCTCATAAAAAAATAGATATGCACAGAGCCTAACAGTTTAAATGTTGATATCTAACAAACCCAGTAAGACAGCAGCAAACAATCTACCATGCTTCCCTCATATCTCCCATCTTTTGAAGACCTTCCTCTCAATCACCAGCAGCAAAAATGGGCATGAAACTACCCCTCATCTTCAGTTTTTCTCAATGCATACTGGAACAAACTAGCAGAGCAGAGAAAGAACTCCCATCCTCAATTATTTACAAGGATAATATCCATTCCTTGCATTCTTCCTGAAAGGAGCTATTGAGGATAGTAGACAATATGTTAATCTTAATCTTTTTGAAAATCTGTTCAGCAGTCTTAGTTTTTTGATTGAATATTCTGACATTTCTCTTAATCCAAATGTTGTAAATTGTAGAAACAAGAGCCATTCTCTTAATTCTTTGCTTGAATCCCATTCCTCTCAGTCTGGAACAATATCAGTTTATGATTTGCCTCCAATCACAAGATCACCACCTGAAATGCAACCATTCCATGACCATAATCCAGATATCTCTCGAGAAAACACACTCAAAGAAAAGATGATCTCTGCTCTCAGTGTCAGTGCACAAGCAGCAGCAATTATTTGTCACAACCCCCCATTTGATAAGTCTATCTTAAGTGAGCAATCGATTTTGGACAGCTAACCAGCAGAGAAAAGAATGTCTGGGAATGTTTGCAGTCTCCCAAATAGTGCTGAACCAAGGCACTGCAGAAGAAACAGGGGAGAGCTTGTTATATAAAGCTGATATTTTAACTTTAGAATCTCTCATGCACGACTGAATGAGAACTTTAAGACAATCAACTCCACCATGTGAATCCAAAGCCTTATCTCTTACTTTCAAAATTTGTTTCCACATCCAAGAATCCACATTCTTAGCTTGAATCTGCCATATGTCAGTATTATGCTTCAAGTATGTACTATGAATCCATTTTATCCATAAATTTGGACAAGAATTATGGCTTTATGGGTTTTGTAGGTTCCAATTTTATTTCCCAAACATGATCCAAACTCGAGTCCACAATCAAATTAAAAATGACATGATTTTCTTAATATCTTCAAATAGATATATTGGCCATATTTTCGATAACGGTCGATATATCAAAAAAAATCACCAAACAATAGGAAATATTACCGAGATAAAATCTTTAACCCGATATATTGGCCGATATAGCAATATTTCATAGGATACCTATAAGAGCAAATATGTAAAGGTTATTTAGATATTAGTTCCTTGATTTTAAATATACAATGATTTTATGTTATTCCTTGAAATGTTGTAAATTGCTCATAATTTAGGGACTAATATTAAATTATTAAATTATTAAATTTTTTTGATGTTGTTTGACATTGGATAGATATGAATTATTTTGTTAAAATACAATCAATATGAGTGCATAATATGTATAAAATTTTCTCAGACTATATTTATAATTTTCTAGAACTAGAGAGTAATCATTTTGATAGATCAATTAGTAGTTGGGAAGATGTAAAAAGAGTACAACAACAGATTTTAAAATTAATCATATAATTTATATTTTCTTTCTTGATTGAATTTGCACATTATAACTTAGAGAATTCTAGAAAAAAAATTCTTGAATATCTATAATACTCGGTCGCTTGATAAATAATAGGTGGAAGTGATTTTTTCATAATCGAACAAAATCCTTACTAACTAGATAAAGCCTACCATTTTTCTTTGATGAATTCAAGAATTTATTTTTTTATTAATAATTATAGGTTTTTTCCGTATTGGTCCCTTACATCATTAATATTTTAAAATTATACATTCAGATTACTAATTAATCTTAAATCATTAATATTTTAAAGCTTTAAACATCACTATTTTTTTGGAAGACAAAAATGTTAAAACCACACATAGAAATATCCAAAAACAATTAATATATTATGATATTTATAAGATTTTTTACAACCATGTTATAGTAAATAAATAAACCTACAAAATAATTATGATATTTGATCACGTGCAGTGCACATGCATTCCACCTAGTATAACAAAAGTAGGAGTAGAAGTAAACATATCGATATGTTAAGCATCTTGATATCATAGATCAAGTTAAGAAGCATAAAGTTGCTATTGAGCATATTAGTACCAAGCTAATGGTTCTAGATCCCATGACTAAGGATTTGCCGATTTCAGTTTTCCTTAGTCATCTGGAGCACATTAGCCTTATCAACTGAGATATTTTTATCTTGCTATTATTTACTCTGATGTTTTGTGATTGAACTAAAGCTTTTTTTCCTCTTTAGTTCTTAGACATGATATTATTGTGTACACACTTTAGTTATAACTAGTATAGTGCACATGCGTTGTACGTGGACATATTTGTTTTATGTTCTAATACTTTACACAATTCATTATTTAATTAATTTAATTAATGGAAAAGTTTCATTTTGAATATAATTATAACAACATTTGAGGACTTATTTATAATTTTCTTACAATTTAGATCATATACTTCTTTCAATCTTCTTAAGATTTAAGTTTTGAACTATATAGGGGTTTTTCTGTAAAAAATTATGAAGTTTTAGTATTTTTCTATAAATATATGAAGTTTCAATGGTTTTTGTGAAAATTATGAAGATCTATGGTTGTTTGTGAAAAAATTCAGGATTATTTTGTGAACAATGGCAAATAATAGAATACCCAAAAGATACAATTTTTTTAATCTTAAAAGACATAGTTATATTTACTTTAAAATTTAAGATAATGAATGACATTTAATAACTACTGGTTATAATATACTTATTATATAAAAAACTTTACCCAAAAGATACAAAGTCTAAATTTGTTCTTTACTTTTATGTTAAGTGTGTCATGTTATTGCTGTTTATATTAATTATCTTTATTTTTGCTAATCCATTATAACAAAATAAAATTCTCACTTTCACCTTCTCTCTCTTCTATTATCATATAATTAGTAACATGCTACAAAAAATATATCTTCTAAGTTCATGGATAATACAATATTTCTCTCAAATCATAATTAAGTACATGGTATTATAGAAATAGAAATAAAAGTTTATTAAACCTCCCCAAATTAGACCTCAAACTTTAGCCTCAATCCGAATTCTCCATATTTTCTTGTATCAATCATATCCTCAATCCACATATAGCCGTCAGTCTAACAATCACATCAGTATAAAGTATAATCTGATTAAAGTTTAGTACTTTATCAGCATAACTTCAATCGTCTTCACACCCCCTTTGTCGTTATCTCTTTTGAAGGGATAATGTTTTATATGGCAAGCTTGTAGCATCCAAATAATATCATAGTAATGCCATATGGTGAGTATAGGATGTTGTTAGGGTTGTAAGAGATAAGTGTAAATCTAAATCATCAAATGAGTGAATTTATATAGGCTGCAAATAAGGGCTATTATGATAAATAAAAAAAGCAGGCTCTTTGGATTTCGTAACAATCAAATGTAATTGTCACTTAAATAAAAACTACAATTGAAAATGTAACTCTCATTTTAGTGGACAATTAATAGGAGAGTTATGTCATTATTATGAATGTATGCATGTATATATATATGTTTATATGTATGCAAATTTAAAGTTTAGTACTTCATCAGCACAACTTCAATCGTCTTCACACCCCTTTGTCGTTATCTCTTCTGAAGGGGTTATAAAAAATAGAAGTTAATATTAGTGGACGATTAATAGGAGAGTTATGCCATTATTAAGAATGTATGCATGTATATGTATGTGTTTATTATATGTATGCAAGTATGTATTTTATGGATGCATATATGTAGTTTGGAGGATATTTTTGAAAGAAACGTTTTAACATATCAACACACTTTTATAATTGTATTAGATGTGTTCATCCACTGGAACAATGAAATTGCAACTCAAATGACTTATTGAAAGTTTATTTACTAAGCGCTTCATTAAGTACTGGCTTTGAAATTGTTCATACATTGTAATTCATGGAAGTGATTGCTTATATAATAGAGTCTACCACTATGATTCTTGTATTGAGATTTGCAATTTGAGTAAGAAGCTTACTACATGATAACTTAGTAATTGTACTTTCGTTCTATTGTTCATGTGGGCCAAGTGGGAGAATGTAAAGTGGCTCATATTATGTCAATCAATTAGGAAATAAAATTGATTAGTAAATAAATAAATCAATAACAAATGGAATGCATAAATCATGGGAAAAAAACATTACTATATAGTAATTAATATCCTTAATGGAATGAATCAATTAAGATTTGAATTAATTCAGGGATCCTATCCTCCCCCTATATAAGCTTGTGACATCCATCAGTCAAGGCATATTTCAGAAAAGGCATAGGCTAGAAGACTCCTGGAGTTCACAGCTTGCCATCAACATGATTAATAATGAGGTTTTAACCTAAGCAACCATGGCTGTAGGTATGTATATTTATTCTGCTACTTTGAATATGAGATAGGAGGATAAAATATGCACAGAAGTTACTAGAGAACGACTATCAAGTTATAGTATAGAAAATAGATATTGAACCCACAAGGAAGGTGCGTTTGGAAATTTCAAAATTAATCCTAGAAGAGTGTGGACAAAAAGGAATGAAATAGAAAGTGTAAAGATGTAAAGAGAGATTTGTCACAAAATAATAGAAATATAGAACAAGTGAAGAGAAAGAGAGAAAGAGGAAACAAAGAAATAAAGAGATTTAAAAGAAAAATAAAAATATGAAAATAAGGAAAGAGGACAAATTAGGAAGGAGAGAAAATTTGATGAAATAAAGTCAAGAAGAGGAGAATAAAGAGAGAGAAAATCAAATAAAAAAGTGATGAAAAATAAGTAGAGGAACTAAGAATCTAGAATTGAATCTATTAATTAATTAATTTTCATTAGAATCCAAGTAAAATATTATACACATAAAGAGAATAAGCAACTAGATAGTAATTCTAAAATTCATAAGCATGATCTATCAAACCACTCAAGATAACCATAAATTATTAAATTCTGTTTCTACCAATTTGTTCTCTAGTTTTGATGCGGCATAAGCATGTACCAAAAAGTGTTGCAAGTGCACAACCGTGTCAAGTTATAGTATAAAGATATCGATCGCACGAGGAAGGTGTTTTGTAGGAGAAAATATAAAATCGGTTCTTATGTTTTGTATGTGACAAATAGGAGTGATGAGTGAATATGATTGTGAAGAGATTAAGAAGACGATAGTGTGTAAATAGGCACAAAATGTAAGTGAGAGTGGATGTGACAATGAATGAATGATTTCCACAAGGAGAGATGAATAAAATCAATAATCAAAAAGAAAAATCAAGAATGAAAATAAAATTCAAGAAAGTAAAGATGACGGATTCAATTAAAGATATGGGTAATTTAGAATTGAATCCACTTCTTAGAAAATGGTGATTCCCTAGAGGGTTCTAGCCTAAAGGTGAATCAAAGAAAATAAAAATAAACAAAAAGAAAAACTAAACCCAATAGGGTTCTAGCCTCAAGGTGAATAGTGCAAAAAATTAAAATCTAACTAAAAAACAAATTATAAAATCTAAACTACAAAATAAATTGTAAGAATTAAATACAAGAAAATAAATCTACTCTATAAGCATAAAATAAATCTAAGACAAGAGGGTTCTAGCCTCTTGGCTATTTAAACAAGAAAATAAAATCTAATTACAAGTATAAAAATAAATCTAAACTAATAATCAATAAAAGAGAAATAAGAAAAACAAACATTCAAATTAATCTCCATCTTCATCTTCATCTTCATCATCCAACAAAGAGAAGAAAAAAAAATTTAAAGTGATGAAAAAATTCTTTTATTAATTGTAATAAAAAGTTACAAATTTGGAAGGCATTCTCAATTAAGAGTAGCCCTCCTCTCCAAAAGAAGTTATAAAAATTTTCACACTCTTAACCCCTCACTTCTACCCCTATTTACAGTAAACAACAATGAATGAGAGCCATTAGATGAAGACTTAAGCCCTATGGAATCTTTTTAGTCTTTGAGCTTTTGGGCTTGGATTCTTTTGCTTTGGGCTTTTGAATAAATTGACAATTTGATTTTTCAATGGTCTTCTTGATTTCTCTTTTGCTTTATTTCTTCATTAAATCAAGAGCTTTCGATGAGAGATGAGATTTTTTAGAATTTATTCTTTATTAACCTATAATTAAAGATAAAAACAATTATTATTGGTATATTTATTCATAAAAAAAAGATAATAATGATATAAAATTATAATAAAATGTGATTATCAAATACCTCCATACCTAAACTTTTGCTAGTCCTCTTGCAAAGAAAGAAAAATGAAAGAAAAACTAACTCACTTTCGCAGGAATCACGGTTGTATTTAACGCATACACTAAGCCTTTAAACCCCTATGTTACCCTAGTGGACGAGTTATAGTCTCGTGAGGGTTTGAAGTGAATATACCCATAAAATTCGGTCAACTTGCCAAATTAAAAAAGTCAGTAAATAACTAAATTCACTTGATAACTTTAAACAATCTAATTGAAGCCAGTTATGACTCAAAAAAATGTTTTTATATATAACTCTAAGGTAAACTTCCAAGAAAATCTTCTCATTATAATAATACAAAACCAAGCCAAACTTAGAAATTTAATTTAAAAATTTTGAAAAGAACATGCTAACTCTTTGTTTAAAATAATATTCAAGTTGCTTGATCTAAAATATTTTTCATGACCATATATACAAATATAACTATATATATATATATATATATATATATAT
>BQKN01062879.1:162867-174709 GCA_022839385.1 Asparagus kiusianus | reverse complement strand
TCTCTCTCTCTCTCTCTCTCTCTCTCTCTCTCTCTCTCTCTCTCTCTCTCTAGTTTATGCAATCTTGATCAAAATACAAATGTTGTCATGGACTTCTCTATCTCAACATGGGCTTCTCTCTCTCTCTCTCTCTCTCTCTCTCTCTCTCTCTAGTTTTTGCAATATTGATAATACAAATGTTGTCATGGGCTTCTCTCTCTCTCTCTGAGTGTGTGTGTGTGTTTTTTTTGTGTAACAGCTGATGTGGATGTTGCTATAGTATGCAATCACTGTTTTGAATATGTAATATTATAGGATGCATGATATGATTTCTGATTAGAAATTGTTTTTTTATCAGAAAAGTTTGAGTCTGTTAGAATTATCTTTTTAATAAGAAAGTCTGAATCATTTAGGAATTGTTTTGGAAAATTTCAGTCTGTTAGGAATTGCTTTTCATTAGGAAACTTTTCATTATAGTAGGAATCCTCTTGAGGCTATATATATTGGCCGCCTCACTCAAGGTTTTTCTATCTTAGGTTTTGGAGAAAAGTATTGTAGAATACATTGTTCTTAAAGTTATTGAATTTATCGGATTTCTAGGGATTTTAGATTTTTTTAGGCTTTTAGATCGCTTTGTCGACAATCTAATAGAGATTTTGCATGCGCTTAGTTGATGGGTGCAAAATCAAATTAGGGTTTGTTTGCGTCGGGAACAAGTTTTGTTGTTGAATTCATTATAACTGTTTATCGATTACAATGAATACAAAAGAGTGAGCTTCGTACTTTGTAAAACTACTTTTTACAACAAAAATTAAATTACAAGCTCCTTAGAAACAATCGCAGGATCGTTGTTTGGATCACTGCTTGCGCGGGATCTTTGCCTGTGCCGGGGGTGCGTTAGCCCGTGGACCACTGATTCACAGATTCTGGTTGAATCGTGAAGGTTTTGAGAATTCCTTCTTCGTTTATCAAAGTAAGAATTTGAAGCGAATATCTTATCGATGTAAGATGTTCACTCTTCTAAAGATCAAGCCAGAGCTTAGATCTCTAGGAATCGCCAAAAGCTTCTTGAGGATGTTTGTGAAGAATGAAGACTCTCTTTCTTGTTCCAATTCACCAAAAGCTCAAGTATCTCTGCCTTAATTGCTCTCATTGCCTGGATTCCTATCAATGATGGCCCTAGGGGGTATTTATAGCCTCATTGGATGATAACTGAAGAAAATAACCAATCAGCAACTATCCCTTTAGACGCGGCAGCCAGGGGTGACGTGGCTGAAGAAGTGACTTCGGCGCGGCAGCCATAGGTGACGTGGCTGAAGAAATTCCTTTGGCGCGACAGTCACCGCTGTCGCGGTCAAAGGAGTGGTTACCCCTTTAGTTTGTAACCGTCATCCCACGACTTTAAACTCCTTAAATACCACGATTTTCATGGATAGTGGGCATGATTTTCGCTTGTAACTGCTTCTCCCACGTTCATAAGTGATCCCCAGCAGTTAATAAGCTATGTGGGCCGCACAAAAATCGAGAAAACTATCAAAAATAATGTTTTCAGCTTCTCAGTGGGCGCGGCAGTGGGCGGTGACGCGCATTGCCGCGGCAGTTATCACTACCGCGCACCTCTAGGGTATTTTGGCTCTAATTTTTTTATCCGATATCGGAATAAGGTGATCCAAGATGCGTTGGAAAGCTGACGAAGAGATCTATAACTTTTGTCTTTTGAGATTCTTCAGATTTGGATCATATCATGGATTAAATTATCGTGTATTGCCGCAGCAGTTACCACTGCCGCGCACCTCCAAGATAGTTTGTGCTGTCTCAGGTATTTTGGCTCTAACTTACTCGTCCGATGTCGGAATAAGGTGATCCAAGATGCGTTGGAAAGCTAGTGAAGAGATCTACAACTTCCCATAGGCCTGCCACTCTGTTTGTGTGCGTGTCACTTTCCACTATCGCGCCTATGCGCGTCAGTGTTCACTGCCGCGCACCTCTGAGAGAGTTTGCGATGTCTCGGGTATTTCGGCTCTAACTCCCTCGTCCGATCTCAGAATAAGGTGATCTAAGATGCGTTGTAAAGATAACGAAGATATCTACAACCTTCCATAGGCGTGTCACTCTATTTACTTGCGCGTCACCCTCCACTGTCGCGCCTATGCGCGTCAGTGTACACTGCCGCGCACCTCTGAGGCAGTTTGCGTTGTCTCGAGTATTTTGGCTCTAACTCCCTCGTCCGATCACGGAATGAGGTGATCCAAGATGCGTTGAAAAGCTAGTGAAGATCTCTACAACTTCCCATAGGCACGCCACTCTGTTTTTGTGTGCAACACCTTCCACTGCCGCACCTATGCACGTCAATGTTCCTTCTCGCGAGTGTTCATATTGTTCGTCTATGTTGTTTCACCTGTTCCGTTGCTTCTTTTGGCTTTGGATGATCCTCTCTGACATAGATAATAACATTCATTGTCTTTTTTTTGTCTTGAGCTATATTTGGATATCTATAAGTATTTTTAGACGTCTACAGATACCCCCTCCAAAGTATCTCAGACTCGTTCTTTCATAGAGGAGTCTGGGACACTTTGGATAAGATTGGTTTAATTTCTAACCCCTTCAATACTTAGTTGAGGAGATCGCGTAGAAGAACCTGTAAACAGCTTCAATTCTTGATTTCTTCATCTTTTAGTCTACTCGGTACTTTGTAGAATAGCTAAAATTTTCTTGGTACTGCGTTTGTCAGTTGACCGTTGTCGAAATCTTGAACTAAAGCTAGTGTTAGAGAACGGAGGAATAATTTATACTCATATACCTTATCGGAGTGTTCAGGAATTAGTTTAGCCTTGTGTACCTATTAGGAGGTAGTCAGGTTATCCTTAAGAATATTCTGAGTGATATTCTCCAGAAACTTCCTGTTGAAGGTAGGAAAACAGTTTAGATTCGTGTACTTATTGGAGTATTTTGGTCTCTTTTTTGTTGGTAGAGATGAACCCAATCCTGGAGAGGAAGAATTTTATATTCTATATCCTAGTCTCTTTTTTGTTGGTAGAGATGAACCCGATACTGGAGAGGAAGAATTTTATATTCTATCTCTTGGTCTCTTTTTTTGTTGGTACAGATGAACCCTATCCTGGAGAAGAAGAATTTTATATTCTATCTTCTGGTGCAAAAGAAACTCAAAGTGAGATCTCCACTTCGAGAATCTGAAGAGTGAAACTAAGAGTGGGATCTCTACTCCGAGAATCGAGAAGATTTAGATAATCCTAACTGTTTAAAAATTTGATTACCCAATCTAAAAGAAGACTTCTCGTTTATCGAGATGGAATTTTAACTTTGGTCCTAACTGTTTAAAGGTTTGACCGAAGGGGAATTTTGAAACGACCCTAACTGTAAGAAGGTTTGATCGCTTGAAATGAGTGGAGGCCTTTTGTTTATCGAAAGGGCATTCCGATTTTGGTCATAACTGTTTAAAGGTTTGATCACAGGGGAGTTAAGACGATCCTAACTGTTTAAAGATTTGATCGTTCAATTTCTAGACCTCTCGTTCATGGAAGGAATCGAGAGGGGATTTTGGATTTGGTTCTAACTGTTTAAAGGTTTGACCAAATAAGGATTTGAGACGATCCTAACTGTTTAAAGGTTTGATCGTTCAATTTCTGGACCTCTCGTTCATGGAAGGAATCGAGAGGGGATTTTGGCTTTGGTCCTAACTGTTTAAAAGTTTGACCAAATGAGGATTTAAGATGATCCTAACTGTTTAAAGGTTTGATCGTTCAATTTTTGGACCTCTCGTTCATGGAAGGAATCGAGAGGGGATTTTAGCTTTGGCCCTAACTGTTTAAAGGTTTGACCAAATAAGGATTTGAGACAATCCTAACTGTTTAAAGGTTTGATCGTTCAATTTGTGGACCTCTCGTTCATGGAAGGAATCGAGAGTGGATTTTGCTTTTGGTCCTAACTGTTTAAAGGTTTGACCCAATAAGAGTTTGAGACGATCCTAGCTGTTTAAAGATTTGATCGTTCAATTTGTGGACTTCTCGTTCATATAAGGAATCGAGAAAGGATTTTGGTTTTGGTCCTAACTGTTTAAAAGTTTGATCAAATGGAGATTGCCAATTGTCATGGATTAAAATTTTGGGTGTTGTGTCAGAGCTCAACAGTGGGAGTGTTAAAGACTCGGACACAGCCGGAGTTTGGATAGATTTAACCACGAAGCATTTTGGTGGACCTACCCTCAATTAATTTTATTGGTGAGGGATTTTATAGTGGAGGACTATAAATTATTAAGCACTCCACAATTAGACCGTAGGAGTTTCGTGAGGAAAGACTGACCCGATGAAGTCATTGAATCTCATCTCAACGAAAGAGTACCTGGAAAGTTACAGTGGGAGTTGGCGAAATTGATCCCCAACGATTGAAACCAACCAAGAATCGGATGAAGGAAAAGTAAATGGAACATGCTTCATCCTTGAAGGTTTTCAGAGTTTTGTGAAGGAAGATTGACTTGATGAAGTCATTGAATCTCATCTCAATAAAAGAGTGCTCTGAAAATCACAATATGAGGGTTTTAATCATTTTGGATATGATTAAATAGCCACAACGGGAGGTTCTTAATCATTTTTATCATGATTAAGAGTGGATTATTCAGATGATTGGTTTTCACCTTGAATAATCAATTAGTTTTGGGTTATCCTTAAGAATACCATATATAGCGTTCTCCAGGAACTTCCCGTTAAATAGGTTACCCCGAATATACTGGGGATAGTACTTTTTCAGGAACTTCTCGTGTTTTCAGCGAAAGTCGTTTCCATTGCGGATTCCATTTAAACTTTGATCGTTTACAAGAGATTACAATGAAAAATAAACAAAAATTACAACCTTCGAGAAAATAACACAATAGTCGTTTATCAACTACTGCTTTTGTGGAACTTTGCCTGTGCCGGGAGTGCTTTGGCTCGTGGACCACCGATTCGTAGATCGTGAGGTTGTTTAGAGATCCTTTCTTCGTTTATCGAAGTAGGGATTTGAAGCGAATATCTTATCGATGTAAGATGTTCACTCTTCCAAAGATCAAGTCTGAGCTTAGATCTCTAGGAATCACCAAATGATGCTTATCAAAGGGTGAAAATTCTCTCTTTCTTCCTCAAAGTCACCAAAAGCTCAATCCTTTTCTGCTCTAATCTGCTCTCCGTCCTTTATTTTGTGTCTAGGAAGGTATTTATAGGGGTAGTAGTGTATAACAGTGGAAATGGAGGTGAGATAACCAACCAGATAAACTTTCTTTGGCCGCGGCAGTCAACACTGCCACGGCTATAGGCGCGACAGTGTGGGCTGCCACGGCTAAAGGGGCGGTTACACCCATGTTCCCTCGTGCTTGAAACCATTCTCCCACGATTTTAACCACCTTTTTCGTGGTTTAACTGCTTATACACGTCAGCACACATTACATTTCTGATATACTGCCACGTGGACTTTAAAAATCAATGTATAACTGCCCATTTAACCGTCGGGGCAACTCTCTAAAATAGCCGCGGTACTATGGGTTGCCGCGCCTTAGCTGCGGCACCATGGGTTGCCGCGCCTTAACCGCGGCACCACATACTGCCGCGCCTCAGCATCGTTCTTCAATGTTGTTTTGTTTCTTTTGAATGATCCCCTCTGATTAAGAGAATGGCATTCATCGTCTTCTTCTTGCCTTGAGTGGATGTCTGTAAACATTTTTTTAATGCCTACAGATACCCTCTCTAAAGTATCTCAGACTCATCATTTTGGAGAGGAGTCTGGGACACTTTGGATATGATAAGCTTTCCTTGCAATTTCTTCAGTGCTTTGTTGAGGAAGTTGCATAGAATGGTTTGCACATGGCTTCAATTCTTGACTTCTCCATCTTTTAGTCTATTCAGTACTTTGTAGAATAGCTAAGATTTCTCCGGTGCTACGTTTATCGCGTGACCGTTGTCGAAGTCTTGAATCAGAACTGCTGTGGAAGATTGGAGAAATAGTTTATACTCATATGCTCTATTGGAGTGTTCAGGAAATAGTTTAACCTTATATACCCGTTGGGAGGTTCAAGGAGATGCAGTTTATACTCATATACTCATCGGAGTGTTCGGGTATGTATTCCAAATACAGTGGGGGATGTATGTGTTCAAATACCCAAGGGATCATTGTGTATGCATGATACTCCTGCGCGATAGTGTGGATCACGTCACCATCAACTGCCGCGACAGCCTATACTGTCGTGCTTGAGCGCGACAGCGTCGAGTGCCGCGCTCGAGCACGACAGCGTCGAGTGTCGTGCACCGCTTTGGCCAGTCGACATTATAAGGTTGCTGTTGGGCTTTTTAGGGTCACTTTTACCCGCTTTCTTGAGTTCGAAATCCCCTCAAATACCCTATAAAAGGCTTTTTCTGGCTTTCCTCTTCCCCTTATCTTCGGATTTGAGCGATTTTGTTCCAACAAAATGTAGGGTTTCGACGACTTTTCTTGATTTCTAGTTTTCTGCCTTCCTTTAATCGTCAAGGTTGGTTCTTTTTGATCTCTGGTAAAGCCGAACTCATACTTTGTGTTCTGAGTTCGTTTTGTTTCCTCTTATTTGAAATCTCATTCAAAACCCTAACTTTCATTGTTGCTCAAACTAGTTTCATCATGTCACCCAAGAGATCTAGAGTTCCAAAGGGCAAATCGGTGGCCTCGGAGTCGGAGGAGACGGAGGCCGCTGCCACTTCATTTGGAGGTGACTTTTCAACGTTTCCCCCTTTTCAAAATCACCGTTTTTGCTCGAATAACCTCGCTTGCCCCCTTGGATGGGCATACGGGAAGAGTTGACATCCTCCATCGAGAGGATTAACACTACAAAATACATATCTTGTTTAATCAAGATAGGTACTACGGCCAAAATATGAAATTGGCTCAAACTCTTGTTTTTTTTGAAACCAAGGGTTGCTGCTCAGTTACCGCGGCAGCACGTACTGCCGCGGCTGAGCGCGGCAACGTGTGCTGCCGTGGTAACGCACGGCATCAGTTGCTGCCGCGGTTACTTATAGCAAGGGTCTTGCTCTGTTAGCCTTTTTGTTCAACTGTTCTTTTCAACTCTTTTCTACAGTCCCTTTTCCCTCTATGGTCTTTTCTGATAGAGAAGACCCAGGCCAGAATGGTGTTCTTCACGCCTCCTTCAACGGCGACTTTTTGGTTAGGGAGGCCCGCCAGTTTAGTGAAAGTTGTGACGATGATGTTCCTGAGTTAGTTCGTGAAGGAGGTCGTCGCACTTTGCGAGCATTGCTGACTGACTCGCCTCTAACTCCAATTCGAGATTCCATCGAACCGTTGAAGAAGCCTGATTATTTATTCGGGGATTCGACTGAAGACCCAGACAATCTTTGCCGTGGTCCTGAAATCTGGTTGAATCAGCATGAATGTGATTTTCTATTCCTTCCCCCGTTCCCTCGACAATATTCAATTCTGCAATTACGGAATTTGGCCGTTTCGAGGAAGATGTCATGGCACTTGACAGATGACCATGAACGCATTCATTGCGGGTTTGTGGGTAAAGATGTCAGCGCTCCTGGCTCCAGTGGCAGACACACTATTCGTGGTCTTCACCCGGGGATACTTGGACCCGACAGTGGGCCCCAGAATGAACTGATGATTAAGGCCAACACAGTGAAGAATAGGCTTGCTCGGATCGGTAGAGAATTCCCCATCCCAAAATTCAGATGTCATGGATGGGTTTATTCTCTTCCAGACAAATGGTGGGCTAGGATGACCAACTATGTACTCCTTCGTTGGGACCGGGAGTTAAGGAACTTGGGTTTATACGCTCCAATCCGAGCCAGTATGCACGGTCTCCCAGTAAGTGTAGATCATTTTCTCGCTTTGTTCGAGTCCTATAATTCGGAGACCAATACATTTTTTACCAAGTATGGAGAGTTAAGGCTTCCGCTCCACGAGATGATGAAAGTCTCCGGATTGCCATTGGGGAATACCCCTTACCAGGAATTTTTTCCAAACAACCGTCAACTTATGAAGATGAAGAAGGCTGGTTCCGCTGCTTATGACATCCTCTGGGAATTGACTTGTCACTACCAGACAGCAATAGCTAGGATCGAGGTAAAGAGTAAGAAGGCAGCTCAAGTCAGTCTGAAGCGGTTCGCCGATTATTTATTCCAGAATCTCGAGAACCCGACCGGTGAAGCTGTCTGCGAATCACCTGTTCTGACCCCTTCTGAAGTTAATCAGTTAATTACAAAGATTAATGCCCAATCTTATAGAACCGAGTCATCTGAGGGTGGTTTTCTCAGGGGCACAAAGTTCAACACCTTCTTGTGGCAATCCACGAAGAGAATGAGGCCTGAGACTCTCCTTTCTGGCTATATAGCTATATGGTTAAAGAGATGTGTAGTGCCGCATCGGTCTTCTGAGGTGCTTCCTCTTGAAGTTCTCTTTCCCGCTGTGCAATTAGTCGTCGGGGGCAGGTTATCCTTACTTTCCGCCATGATTGCTGACCTCCACAGTGGTTTACGTAACATGGCTAACACCTTCACTAAAGTGGACGGCGGACCTTCGACCAAGATCCCTCTATCGAGAGTTGAATTGCCATACACATACTTAATGGCATGGCTAGTTCTTCACCGAACAGATATGATGTCAGCACCGGACGTGTCTGATTCGGAGATTCCTTTGTTGCAACTTTTGGAGGGGTGTAAATGGCTAAATCCCTCTCGCCAATGGCCTGACCACGTGAGGCAGTTCAAAAACGCCAAGTGTTGGGAGTTTTATAAGTGCTTCCCTCGATTTTCTGGTGCTTATAATGACATGCTCATTGATGAGGAAATGTCTGGGGCTAACAAGACATCTCTCGACATGGGCAGCTTCCACTTGCTCATGAACATTCGACCAGGTTATAATGTTTTCCGATCAAAGAACCTATGCAGGATCGAGCCCTATTTTCCTTGCTGATTTGCGTGACAATTCGGCTACGATCAATTGTACGTCGGGAATCCCAACAAATGGTTAATAACCTGCGGAGGCCTTATTGATGGAGTGCGGACCTGGTTCTGGAATGTTGCTGGTTGTACCGGAGCTCAGTTTAGTTTGCCCGTTGCTGAACCTGATCTTCATCTAACTTTCCTCTACTGCCGATGGATCTTAGCCGCCAACACGCCCGTTCCCAAGAAAAAGATTTCTGAGTTGGAAGCGTAGGCTGTGGTCCGTAGAGTTATACCTTCGCGGAAAGGAAAGGAACCTGCTACATCTTCCCGCAAAGGAAAGCAAATAGCTGATTCCGAGGAGAGTGACGATTTTGAAACTTCTAGAGAGGAGGATGAGACGCGAGGTGAAGCAGAGGCCAACATTCCTTCTTCTCCTGTGGCCCACAGAACTCGTCGGGCTTCTTCACCTCAATCCCCAGATATTCCTTCAAAAGGTATACAAATGATGGAGAAAAATATTCCCTTGTCGTCCTCCAATAGGATGACTGTTAGATGGCCTGCGCGGGAGGAGGAAGCAGAAGAAGAGGAAGAATACGTTACTCCGCTTATTAGTAGGAAGAGGTCTCGGCCTCCTGCTCCTTCTAAAGCTCAACCCCACCCTGCTCAAGGAACTGAGATGCGTTCCAAATTTCACCATGAAAGCTCAGAAGCTCCCAAGGATGTTTGCTCACCAAAGAGGATTAAGAAGACTGCTCACCGGCGACGTCAACTTTCTCCTTTAAGCGAAGAAGAGATCCCTCAAAACTTTCCAGCTGACGAGAGGGGTAAACTCTCTCTATTGTCTCTTTTTCATCAACTTATCTTTTTAAATTTAGAATTTTATTTATTCTTTTTGTTATTGTTGTTCGCGTGAAAAGTTGGATCTTTCTTCATTATCGATTCCATTGCACTCAGTTAACAACTTTATGCGTTACAAAGAGATCCGGTCTTTTTATAAGATCCGGCTTACAATGAAAATCAAAATACGAAAAAGAAAGATTACAATTTGTTTCCTTTTATGTCGAACGAATCGCGAGCTCCTGTTTTGCGGTCACTCGCTTTGTGTGGGTTCTTTGCTTGCGCCGGGGTTATTTGCCGTGGACCACCGCGTGATCTCGATCCGGTCGGATCTACACGATATGACGGGTATTATTTCACGAAGGAAATAATAGCCGGGTGGGGTACTAATTCACCAAGGAAATAGTAGCCCAAGTGTCGAAATCGACCAAGCGAATTCGAGACTCTTCTCGGGATCTAAGAACCAAGCTTAGATCCGGAGGAAAATCGTGTAGATCTCAGATCCGGTCTCTCTCGAACTCTTGCCTTGTTTGGCGTGG
Source organism: Asparagus kiusianus (assembly GCA_022839385.1). Lineage (NCBI taxonomy): Eukaryota > Viridiplantae > Streptophyta > Magnoliopsida > Asparagales > Asparagaceae > Asparagus > Asparagus kiusianus. The sequence continues at coordinate 164,436 of BQKN01062879.1, read as the reverse complement.
ATGATCGCCGAGCACCAGATCTCAAAGTCCAAGTCTTCAATCTTCTAAAGCTCCAATCTTTTTTAGATCTCAGATTCCAATCCGGCAGAGCTTCGACCCTCCAAAATCCAACCTCTGAAACAAATGAGCACAAGGCCTATTTATAGGCGCTCAAAACTGTGTCCCGTGCACAGAACAGTGCCTAGCCACCCCTGGGTGGCTCGGCCATGGCCGAGCCACCCATGGGTGGCTCGGCCACCGAGCCACCTCAGGGTGGCTCGGCTTGGGCCGAGCCACCTTGAGGTGGCTCGGCCCAGTGCCGAGCCCCCTTGGGCGTTTTGGTTCCGTCGTTCGGGTTTTCCGGTGTTTCCGGTTCCGATTCGTTGTTGATTTGGACTTCGATTCGGTTGTGTGATTGACTTGTTCGGATTCGATTCGTTTTGATCCGATTCTAGATTTGGCAGTAAACCCACTTCTGAGTTCGAGTCCGAAACCAATCTTGATTTGATCGTTATATCACCGAGTTCGCTCTTGTTTAGATGACTCGGTGATTCCCCGAAACGTTGGTTCGAATCCGCGTGCGAGTGGATGCATTCCACTGCTTGGGTGCGATTTGTTGGCTTTGTCGCCTTGTTATCCCGTTTCGTCGCGTGTCGCTTGGCTTCGGCGTTGCGGAGCTAACGGTCTTGCTTGGATACGTCGCCCGATAGTTCGTTTGTTGAATCGGCGTCGTCGAGCTGTATTGTGGGACCTATAGGCAATTTTATACGCCTACAGATACCCCCTCCAAAGTATTTCAGTCTCGTTCTTTTATAGAAGAGTCTGGAATACTTTGGATGTGATTGTCCCAACCTTCAGTCGGTGTAGCGGGACTTTGGAATGACTTCTGTTCTGGATTCCTTTAATTCCTTCAGATCATTCAGTGCTTTGTAGAATGCCTGTGAGGATTCCGGTGCTGCATTTATTGTCTGACCGTTGTTGGAATTTTGAACTTGAAACCGGTTCTTGATTTCTTGACTTTTAGCTCGAGTTGGTTGCTTCAACATAGAACTGATCATCGATTGACGGCGTCGTCCGGTGTTTGAGCTTCATTGCGACGCGTTGTCCGGCGTTTAAACTTCATTTCGACGCGTTGTCCGGCGTCCAGGCTTCATTGTGATGCGCTGTTTGACGTTTGACACAGTTTATACTCGTACGTCTGCTGGAGTATACACAGTTTAAGCTCTTACGGTATTGGAGCGTGGCGGATACTCGAGTCACGAGACCAACCCATAGAATTGATGCGTCAATGACTCGAACTTATAGAATTTTTGGCAAATTCCCAGCCATCAACGGATTTGATAAGCCTTTACCAACTACCGTTTGAGTCGGGCTAGCATGCGGATTGTTTAATTCCATTCCGCATGTGACGTTAAGCTAAAAGAGTTAACCCTTTTAGTGCTACGATATTGAATACGTAGACTTCGTCTTTCTCCTGTGAAAAGACTAAACAGCAACGTGTATGAGACGTTGACTTAGGATTTTTGGCAAATCCTCAGCCTTCAACGGATTTGAGGTGCTCTTACCGATTACCGTTTGAATCGGGCTTAC
>BQKN01062879.1:98211-130250 GCA_022839385.1 Asparagus kiusianus | reverse complement strand
CCTTTAAACAGTTAGGACCACAAACAAAATCCCCTCTCGATTCGTTCTATGAACGAGAGGTCCACAAATTGAATGATCAAACCTTTAAACAGTTAGGATCATCTCAACCCCTACTTGGTCAAACCTTACTACAGTTAGGACCACAACCAAATCTCCTTTCGATTCATTTTGCGAACGAAAGGTCAACTTTTGAAGTGGATAATCAAACCTTATGACAGTTAGGATTATTCAAACCAATCCAGATTCTCTAGGTGGAGATCCCACTTCGAGTTTCCTTTGCACCAGGAGATAGAATATAAAATTCTTCCTCTCCGATTCTGGGTTTATCTCTACCAACAAACAAGAGACCAGGAGATAGAATATAAAATTCTTCCTCTCCGATTCCGGGTTCATCTCTACCAACAAAAAAGAGACCTGAATACTCCAATAGGTATACGAGTCTAAACTGTTTCCCTATCCTCAACAGGTAGTTTCTGGAGAATATCACTCAAAATATTCTTAAGAATAACCTGAATACTCCAATAGGTATACGAGTATAAACTGTTTCCTTAATTTCAACAGGTAGTTTCTGGAGAATATCACTCAAAATATTCTTAAGAATGACCTGAATACTCCAATAGGTACACGAGTATAAACTGTTTCCCTACTATTAATAGGAAGTTTCTAGAGAATATTACTCAGAATATTCTTAAGGATAACCTGACAATCCGTGTTCTCATGAAGACTGATACGATGTAATGATAAAAGCTGAATCCACCAGTACAAGTTCCAGCTTCAATTCAAGATTTCGACAACGGTCAAGCGATAAACGTGACACCGGGAGAACATTAGCTATTCTACAAAGAACTGAATAGGCTAAAGAAAGAAGAGATCAAGAGTTGAAGTCATTTACACGATCTACTCAACCAAGTATTGAAAGGATCGTAAGCAAAATCCATCTTATCCAAAGTATCCCAGAACTCCTCTATAAAAGAATGAGTCTGGAATACTTTGGAGGGGGTATCTGTAGGCGTCAAAAAATGCTGAAAGGTATCCAAACACAGCTCAGAAGGAAGTCATCCAAAATGTCAAGAAAGAGCACAAGTATGGACTATCTCGCCGCGTGAGACAGACTTTACTATCTCGCGCGCGAGACAGTCTTTACTGTCTCGCCGTGTGAGACAGTCTTTACTGTCTCGCACGGGCGAGACAGTGTTTACTGTCTCTCCTATGCGAGACAGTCTTTTACTGTCTCGCCTACGCGAGACAGTCTTTACTGTCTCGCCCACGCGAGACAGTATTTACTGTCTCGCCATGCAAGACAGCATTTACTGTCTCGCAGGCGAGACAGCTCTCAGAAGGTCAAAACCGCTTTGTGAAACTGCCGACACATGGCCACTAACTGTTCAAGAACGTGGGAAACGTCGTGGGCGAGAATCACGTTGATAACTGCCAGAATAACGGAGTTTCAAAATGTGGGAAGGTAGTTACAAGAAACTGTCAGACAGTTAAAGATTTCCGAGACACTGTTTTACTGTCTCGCCAGGCGAGACAGCAAATTTGCTGTCTCGCTGGGCGAGACAGCAAACACTGTCTCGCTGGGCGAGACAGCAAACACTGTCTCGACCAGCGAGACGGCAAACACTGTCTCGGAAGACAGTTTTGTCCCGGGGCTATAAATACCCCCCGAGATCGATTTTTTGAGGAGGTTGGCACAAGTACGATCCAAGGCTGACTAGAGAGCATTTTCAGAGCAGAGAGAGTGTTATTGGAGTAACCTCTTGACATTCAAGCTTTGACTTGATTTCAAGAAGAACGACTATCTTACTCCGATAAGATATTATTTCATATTCTCACTTCGATAACGAAGGAAGAATCATAAGCCCCTCACGATTCAATCAGAATCTGTGATTCGATGGTCAATGAGCTAAAGCGCTCCCGGCACAGGCAAAGATCCCACAAAAGCAGTGATCCAAACAACGATCCTGCGTTTATTTTCTCAAGAGTTGTAATTTTCATTTTTGTTGTGTAAAAGAGTCTTATAAAAAGGCTGTTTTCTTTGAATTTATTGTAATCGACCGAAGATATAATGAATTCGACAACAAGATCAACTTTTGACGAAAACAATGTTGAGAAGAAATAGTTAGACCACCCCCAGTGTTATTAAGAGGTGCAATTAAACCACCCCCAATATTATTATTGGGAGGATTTGTTGAACCACCCCCAGCGTTATTGTTACTGGGAGGCGTGTCAGCAAAAATGACTTTATTAACTTCTGGATCACTGTCATCTATATTATTCTGAGTACGACGACTAGATTCAGCTCGTTGACTGGACTCAGGAGGTTAAAACCGTTGAGCTTGCAGTTCTTTCATTTGTTGAATAGCCAACTCTATTTCTGTCTTTATCTCAGCTCTAATTTTTTCACGTTGCTTGGTTAGAACTTCTTGAAGCATTTGGGTAAACTAATCAGGAGTGATTGTGAACGCTTCTCTAATTTGCCCAACACTGGATATGGTATCATCCGAGGCGACTGCAGAACAGGTATCTGAGAGTCCATCGTCCGAAGATAAACTTTCGTGCATTTTCCTGTAGTCTCGACGTCGGTTGGCCCTTCGTTGTAGCCGTGACATCATTTGGGAAAGACCCTGCTCAACTCTCCCTCTTGGAGAGAAATCAGGATCTGGATTAACCAAATGTTGTTTTTCTCTACTGGTCATGTTAATAGTGACCTCTGGGAACTCATCTTCTTGCACAGCAGATCTCTTTTTATTGAAACGTCTCGGTTTTAGTTGCGGCGTTCCAGTAGAAAGTCTTTGAAATACAAAAACTCTTGTTGGTTTAGCTTTAGAGCAACCACATTCCGACAATACTGCCTTAATGAGTCTCTCGCATGCGCATTGAGACTTTGCTTCTTGAGCAGTTCTTTTTCGTGATTTATTATTCTGATAGTACAGCTCATCATCATTATGATTTGAGCAACCTATCTCCTGTTTTTGAACTTTGTTGTCATGCACAGAACGACTAGTCGTCGCCTCTGGGTGATCCAAAGTTGAATTCTTAAATCCACCCATTTGCTGGTATGGAGTCTTTACAGGCCCCAAATGAGAAGAAATTGGAATTTTCCACTCCTGGGATTGCTTAGTCCTGATAGGAGGATACTTACGACCTCCAGTGTAAGAATCTGCTCGGGGTTCATTTATCAGACCCAAGCGTTCTTTAACTGGAGCTTTGCCTTGATCTTCAGGTAAAGGACCGAGGCGATCCGCCATTATAATTTTGGACTTTGACAAGTCAGGATTGACCCCTGGTTTCACTGGTGAAATAGCAGATGTGGCTGCAGTAGACGAGCCAAGAGCGGACGTTGACGGGGCTAAAGGGGAACTCTTGGGAGCTTCTCTTTGACCGCGATAGGGGAGATCGTCGCGGTCGCAAGACATGTCGCGACAGCGAGGACTGTCGCGGTTGGAAGATGTGCCGCGGCAGTGGAAGCTGCCGCGGTTGAAGGATGTGCCGCGGCAGTGAAGACTGTCGCGATCAAAGGTTGCGTCGCGGCAGTGAAGACTGCCGTGGTCAAAGATTGGGTTCTGCAGACCCAATTTTCGTACGAGTTTGGATTTGGGGATCCATACTTTGTGATTCTTTGGTGCTTCCTTAGACACTGTTTTCTTATTCCCTTCTCGCCTTTGTTGCAAGAGAGCATGGGCACGAGCGGCGTTTGCACGACGCTTCTGTATGCGTTCTTTGAGGGTCGAACGAGCCCTTTTGACAAGAGTACATTCCTCCGTTGTTAGTTGTGCAGAGATGTGAGTGGTTTGACATTGAAGCAACTGAACCACTTGATGTTTCCTCGATTCTAAGTCCGCATAGTAACAAACTCTATCGGTTTGTTCTAAGGCCTTAGCCAATTGATGAGCGTGATGCTGACGTTGTCTCTGACGAGCCCTCTTCGTTAGTGTTGGCAAACTTCAACCGAAAGACTCCTTAATTGGGGCGGAATCATCGTGGACAGAGCTTCCGGCTTTGGGGGTCGTCGGGATAATGTTGCGAGGGGAGGCCTCAGCAACGATTGTGTGAGAGTCTTCACCTTGGGCCTTCTTTGGCATGTAAGCCTTCTTCAATGGTGAGATCCTCTTGTACTTACGAGACAATGAAGATCTTGAAGAGGATAATGAGAGATATTCCTCAAACTTGGTTTGGTCGAACTCGTACTCGGCCGTGGATTCAACTAGAATCTTGATCGGCTGCGACACGACGGCCTCGGTAGCGAGACCGTTGGCTCCCACTGTGATCCCTAGTTTGTTTGCGTCAGGAACAAGTTTTGTTATAGAATTCATTATAACTGTTTATCGATTACAATGAATACAAAAGAGTGAGCTTCTTACTTTGTAAAACTACTCTTTACAACAAAAATTAAATTACAAGCTCCTTAGAAACAAACGCAGGATCGTTGTTTGGATCACTGCTTGCGCGTGATCTTTGCCTGTGCCGGGGGTGCTTTAGCTCGTGGACCACCGATTCACAGATTCTGGTTGAATCGTGAAGGTTTTGGGGATTCCTTCTTCGTTTATCGAAGTAAGAACTTGAAGCGAATATCTTATCGATGTAAGATGTTTACTTTTCTAAAGATCAAGTCAGAGCTTAGATCTCTAGGAATCGTCAAAAGCTTCTTGAGGATGTTTGTGAAGAATGAAGACTCTCTCTCTTGCTCCAATTCACCAAAAGCTCAAGTATCTCTGCCTTAATTACTCTCCCTGCCTGGATTCCTATCAATGATGGCCCTAGGGGGTATTTATAGTCTCCTTGGATGATAACTGAAGAAAATAACCGATCAGCAACTATCCATTTAGGCGTGGCAGCCAGGGGTGACGCGGCTGAAGAAGTGACTTTGGCACGGCAGCCATAGGTGACGCGACTGAAGAAATTCCTTTGGCGTGGCAGTCGCCGCTGGCGCGGTCAAAGGAGTGGTTACCCTTTTAGTTTGTAACCGTCATCCCACGACTTTAAACTCCTTAAATGCCACGATTTTCGTGGGTAGTGGGCATGATTTTCGCTTGTAACTGCTTCTCCCACGTTCATAAGTGATCCCCAGCAGTTAATAAGCCATGTGGGCCGCACAAAACTTGAGAAAACTATCAAAAATGACGTTTTTAGTTTCTCAGTGGGCGCGGCAGTGGGCGGTGACGCGCATTACCGTGGCAGTTATCACTGTCACGTACCTCCAGGGTATTTTGGCTCTAACTTCTTTATCCGATATCAGAATAAGGTGATCCAAGATGCGTTGGAAAGCTGATGAAGAGATCTACAACTTTTGTCTTTTGAGATTATTTAGATTTGGATCATATCATGGATTAAATTATCGTGTATTTCCGCAGAAGTTACCACTGCCGCGCACCTCCGAGATAGTTTTTGCTGTCTCGGGTATTTTAGCTCTAACTTACTTGTCCGATGTCGGAATAAGGTGATCCAAGATGTGTTGGAAAGCTAGTGAATAGATCTAAAACTTTCCATATGTACGCCACTCTATTTGTGTGCGCGTCACTTTCCACTGCCGTGCCTATGCGCGTCAGTGTTCACTGCCGCGCACCTCTGAGAGAGTTTGCGATGTCTCGGGTATTTCGGCTCTAACTCCCTTGTCCGATCTCAGAATGAGGTGATCCAAGATGCGTTGGAAAGCTAACAAAGAGATCTACAACATTTCATAGGTGCATCACTCTGTTTACTTGCACGTCACCCTCCACTGTCACGCCTATGCGCATCAGTGTACACTGCCGCGCACCTCTGAGGCAGTTTGCGTTGTCTCGAGTATTTTGGCTCTAACTCCCTCGTCCGATCTCAGAATGAGGTGATCCAAGATGTATTGGAAAGCTAGTGAAGAGATCTATAACTTCCCATAGGTGTGCCACTCTGTTTTTATGTGCAATACCTTCCACTGCCGCACCTATGCACGTCAATGTTCCTTCTCGCGGGTGTTCATATTGTTCGTCTATGTTGTTTCACCTGTTCCTTTGCTTCTTTTGGCTTTGGATGATCCTCTCTGACTTTGATAATAACATTCATTGTCTTTTCTTTGTCTTGAGCTATATTTAGATATCTATAAGTACTTTTAGACACCAACAGGGTTCTTATCAATTTTTGGTGCTTTCGTTGAGAGGGGTTCGACTGTCTGCAATGGCATAATCATCGTCAGTTTCAGATCATTGGTGAACTACCCTCATTTGTTCGCTTAGTTGATGTGTGTAAAAAAGTTGTGGTGCCTCTGGATTTATTATTAATGAACTACCATCAATTCATAGGGGAATATGAGGCTAGTGCCTAAGGATGTGATTCACTCTAGTAGTTGGATGAAAAAAAATGCACTAAGAAGAGGATTTGGCAGGTGTTGATACACTGGAAGGGATTGACTGTGAATGAGGCAACATGGAGGATTATGAGCTTAAGGAGAGATTTCTAGAATTTACACTTGAGGACAAGTACAGTCTCGAAGGAGGGAGAATGATATGATTCATTGTTAGAAATTATCTTTTTATTACGAAAGTTTGAACATGTTAGAACTATCGTTTTATTAGAAGAGTTTGAGTTTATTAGGAATTGTCTTTTTTATTATGAAAGTCTGATTAAGAAAGTTTGACCCATTAGGAATTGTTTTTTTAATTAGGAAAGTTTGATTAAAGAACTTTTCATTGTAGTGGAACTTCTCTTGATGCTACATATATGGCCGGTCCTAGCCATGAATATTTTTTTACCTTTGGCTTTGGAGAAAATATTCTAGAAGACATTATTTTTGAAGTGCTATTAAATTTATCGAATTTTAATTCGGTCTTGGATTTTTTAGGCTATTAGATCGCTTTGTCGATGAGGTTTTGCACACGCTTTGTCGACGGGTGTAAAATCTAATTAGGGTTCTTATCATTGGAGACTACATCTACAATCTATAAATTAATAGGGAATGTTCGGCTAAACTTTTGTCAGAGCTTGAAACTTTGCTTCTCGTTAACCGATACGAAATATATAGATAGCAATTAAGTGTGTACAACAACTTAATTTTTCGAATTGGAAATACAAATGTTTAAAGTAATGAGAAATCTGATCCTACTGTTGAAAAGGATGAAAATACTAATCGGAGTTGGGTTAGTCTCTTCTCTGATAACAGAAAACCTGGATGCGGTCTGTCTTTGAGCTTTGTTCCTTCAGAAAATAATACTGTCAGTTTTAATGATGAAGAGTGGAATGAAGGTATATCATTATGGCAATTCTCTCTTGTTGGACATGTCTTTGGTTTAAATGTTAAATATAAAGCCATGGAGAATTTTGTGCAAAAAACTTGGGCTAAATTGGCCATACCTGAGGTTTGTTTGCTTAAAACAGGTTTGTTTCTTTTCAAGTTTAAAAATTAGGAAGAGATGAATGATGTCCTTGTCAATGGACCATGATTTTTTTTGGTTCTAGACCTATGTTATTAAAGCAATGGTCTGTTGGTGAAGATTTGGAGAAAGCTAAAGACTGTATATATCCAATGTGGATACAATACCTGCTCTCAGACTCAATTTGTGGAATGAAAAAGGAATTAGCAAGATAGCAAGTGCTATTGGACATCCTATTGCCACTGATAAACTCACGGCTAGTAGACAAAGATTAGCATATGCTAGAGTCCTTGTTGAAGTTAAAATACGATCAACACTCCCTGATCAGATCCTTATTCAAGGCCTTATTGGGGAAAATTATCATCAGAATGTGGTCTATGAATTAAAGCCTAGATGGTGTGATCATTGTAACCAATTGGGACATGATACTCAGTTTTGCAAAAGGAGACTAATGGTTCAGAAGTGGATTCCTAAAAAAGGCAATGCTGGTAATAATGTTGTAAATGTCAATGACTTATGTCCAGCTCAAAGACATGACAATGTTGTGAAAGAAAATCAGGAGGCTATACACAGTTCTGTGCATGTTGTGTAGGTTCGACAACCAGGAACTGAAGCTATAATGCATGAAAAAAATACTGGTAACACACATGTTGGCCAAAGCTCAGTTCAGGAGAAAATACACTGTTCTGTGCATGTTGCACAGGTTCAGCAACCAGGAATTACTAATATTCTGCAGGAAAAAGAAGTGGTTAACACATGTGATGGGATTTGTTCTGTTCCTACTATGCTAATGCAACAAAAAGGAAAAAAACATTAATGAAACATGCTCCTTGACTCCAATTCAAAGGAAGAATATGAAGAGACCTGTCAACCCCTTCTCACCACTTATGGGATTGGCTGGTATAGATTCCTTTACAGCAGATAGAGGGGGCTCTAATGCAAACCTATGAATCTCATTTCGGAATATCAGGGGATTAAACAAATCCCCAAAACAGCATTTGGTTAGGCAATACCTAATGCAATATCATCTATCTTTTCTTGCATTATTGGAAACAAAATAAAAGGTGGCAACATACAATCTATAGCTAAAAATATGGAAAATGATTAGAGATGGTTCTCAAATACTAATAGATCTGAAAAAGCAAGGATTCTACTTATATGGGATCCAAGCATTCTGGACATACAAATTTTCAACTTCTCTGGTTAGTATGTCACTTGTGTTGTCAAGTCTTTTGATGGAAGATTAGACTGTATCATCTCTTCAGTCTATGGATATAATCAATTAGAAGCAAGGAAAAATTTATGGTTGGAGTTATCTCAAATTCATCAGTCAATTGGAGGAATGCCTTGGCTATTATGTGGAGACGATAATGCTATGGCAAGCATGGAAGAAAAATTAGGAGGAATTAGTCTCACTGAAACAAATACCAGAGACTTAAATCAGTTTATTACAGATTGTCATCTTTCTCACCTAAAAATAATTGGGTGTTTCTTCACTTGGAACAACAAACAAGATGCTACTACCATGATTTGGAGTAGACTAGATAGGGCTCTAATTAATGACTCCTGGCTTCATGACTACAATTCAAGCCATGTTGAATTTTTGCCTCCTCAATTCTCTGATCATTCTCCTGCTCTAATATCATTATATGAGGATAATTTCGAAGGGAAAAAGTCTTTCAAATTCTTTAACATGTGGACCAAGCATGAGAGATTTATGCCTATAGTTTCACCTATCTGGCAATCTTCAATTGAAGGGCATACTATATATAAGGTAATCACTAAGCTCAAGCTTCTCAGAAATTAATACGGGTGTATCTTCTCTTCGGGAACTTAGCGATCCTCATGGGAGCTTGAGGATAGATGATTCTCATGGTATCTTGAGAATAGAGTATAGGAGTCATGGACGAGGTCATTGGAGGCGACGACGTCGACGGATTCATCAAAACTGCAGGAATTACAGCTGGGCTCTGGTCGGTCGACCGACTTGGTCACAGCGGTCGACCGCATAGTGCACAGACCCAGACTGTGTCTCTGGACTAAGAGCGGTCAACCGATGTAGGCGTTACGGTCGACCGGAAACCCTGTAATCGATTTTTCCAGGATTCGATGTTCTGGCCGGTCGACCGACGTGGTCACAGCGGTCAACAGCGTAGCGGTTATGGGCCTGGGTCTGTTTCCTGCACCGTTTAGGATTTCTGTTTAGTATAAATAGAAACACGACTTTTCTAGGGTTTATCACTGAGATTGTAATTAGAAAAGAGATCAGGGAGGTTGTTCTTTGATCTAGAGAGATTGTGAGAAAGAGATTTTGTAAATCCAATTGATTCTCATAATCTAGAGAAGGCATTTTCCTTCGCCCTAATTATAACTCCTGTGTTCTTCTGTCGTTTTCTTCTCTACCCACTCTTGATAATGTTGAATATCATATCTCCATGATAGTGTTTTGATGATAACAATTTATACAATGTGTATGCACTAACTTTCATATGCAGATTTCAATATCAGAATATGTACAAGTGCAAGTGGATATCAAGGCATTTTGATGTGAAGAAAATGAAGAACAAAAGATAATGTATTTGAATTTTTTTCTTTACTTAGAATATTTGTACAAGCCTTGATCACACACACACGTACACACACTCAATTTTAGAACACACTAACACAGGCTTAGTGTGTTGGTTAACTATAGAAATCCCCTATGTTAACCATTAGAATAGTAGTTAAAACTTAATTATAAAAACTCATTAGTTCTGAATATTTGATCTTAATAGTCGACTAATTAGGATAATAGTCAACTACTCCTGTATATAACTCAAATACAAGTTTCTGTCTGTTTACAGTATAGTCGACTAATGTTAACAGTAGTCGACTACTGAAGAAAATCTAAGTTTTCAAGTTTCTGTCAAATTACAGTATAGTCGACTAATGATCATTATAGTCGACTACTGAGAGAATTTTCCGAAAACACAAAATCTGTCTGAACTCAGTGTAGTCGACTAATGACTACAGTAGTCGACTACAAAGACAGTTTTCTAGTTTTTCAATATTTGAATATCTGACTGTTTATAGCCGTTTTTAAACGTTTTTTAAAGTTTAAAAACTTGTCTTTTCAAGGGCTATAAATAGGTTATTTGTTCAGAAAAATTAAAGAGACTTACATACCCATAAGCTTTGATTTTTGAGCAATTTTTCAAGTGAAAAACATTCTGATTTTCTGAAAAAGAAGAGTTTCTGAAATTGCCTATATACTTTCATCAAATACAAATCAATTAGGCAATTTTACAGAGATTAAAAGAATCCTAAGCCACTGCTGCACTTGATTACACATTCAAGGCTTATAGGATCATTGTGTTATTACTTCAACAAGTTTTCTCTCGGATGTGAGAGGGTTAATCTCTTGGCTTAGAGATTGGTGTTCAAATTGGCAAGGTGTTTGTCAATTGGTATTGCAATTTATAGGGACTTGCAAATTGGTCAGGTTTGCGTTTGATTTTGTAAGTTTATTCAAAATCATAGTGGAAACTCTCAAGTGGGATTTGCTTGGGGACTGGATGTACACCGGTTTGGTGGAACCAGTATAAAATCCTTGTGTTTGTGTTTGCAAATTTCTGAGATTGCCATTTTTCTTTGCAATTTATTATTTACTTTGCAATAATTTTAAAAGAACACTATTCACCCCCCTCTAGTGTTCTAGTGTATCTATTTCAGATCCTACAGATAATTCCGCGATCAAGAGTGCTCGCACGGCAACTCGTATCAAGTTGGTATCAGAGAACCTAGATCCTGTGAAGGGGGAACCTGTGTATGGTCCTTACTCGCTCACAGTACAAGAAGCTTGGCGATATCCTTATTTCCTTGGAGGGAGTCCAGAAATTAAGAAAGGAGAAGATGACTGAAGCAGATAATTCAGCAAGACTTGATGCCATGGAGAAGCAGATTGAGACGATCGGGACGACTCTTACTCAACTCGTGGGTCTCATCAACGGAGGAGACAAAAAGGAGGAATCTTCTTTGCAGGGTAAGAAGAAACTCATCGAATCCGACGGAGAGAGCGAGGAATCTGATTCAGAAGGGGAGACTAAGATTGTCAAGACTGTTGGACATCAAGGGGGTAAGAATAATTACCAGAATCTGAAGATTGACTTTAAGGTTAAGATTCCTGTTTATGATGGGAGTATCAGTGTGGAGAAGCTTGATGATTGGATCGAGCGTATGGAGATGTACTTCACTCTCTACGGATATTCATCCAAGGAGAAGATAGTGTTCGCGACATTGAAGCTTTCAGGGCACGCGTTGACATGGTGGAAATCCTATTGCAAACAGGAGAAGAAAGCGGCGTCGTGGAACAAGTTCAAGGAGCTACTTCGGAAACAGTTTTATCCAGTGGGGTTCCTTGAGGAGCGTTGGTACAAGTGGTATGGCTTGCGTCAAAAGTTTAATCAGACCGTTCAAGAGTACACGACGGAGTTCCAGCAGCAGGAGATGGTTCTAAACATCGCAACGGATGAGTACCCCATCTTCATGAAGTACATGGCGGGTCTGAATGATTACATCCGGAAGGAGATGAATCTGTTTTAGGTTAGGACAATTGCAGAGGCGAGCGTGAAGGCCATAGCCATTGAGGGCAGGCAGAAGAAGGCCAACGAGACAAAGGGGGATTCCAAACCATCGGGGAGCAAGACGGGTGGCTCTCAGTCTAAGGATGAGAAGAAGAAGGGTGACTCGGGAAAAGCAGGATTGACATACAATCACTGCAAACAGACAGGCAAACAGACAGGGCACGTGGCTGATCGTTGCTGGGATAAGTATCCTCATCTGAAGCCAAAAGGGTTGAAGAAGGAGGAGGAGAAGAAGGCGTATGTGATAGCACAGGGTCCGAAGGAGGTTCCCGGGATGACTAAACCCAATAGCAGTCTCAACCTTATGGTGGGGAAGCAGGCCACTAAAGAAGATGACGACCCGAGGAAGCAGCTCTTTGTTCTGAAGCTGCAGGTCAAGACCAGTTTAGTGGATGCTATTGTAGATACAGGAAGCCAGAAAAATCTGATATCTGAGGCATTAGTACAGAAGTTGGGATTGAAGACGGTGAAGCATCCGAAGCCCTATCCATTAGGGTGGATTCAGAAGGAGGCAGGATTGAGTGTGGTGAATCAGTGTTCATTCAGATTTGCACTCCATGAGTCGTATATTGACGAGGTCACATGCGATGTGGTTCCGTTGGATGTTTGCCAAGTTATTTTGGGTAATCTTTATTTGTGGGATAGATACGCAGTATAAGATCGACGATCCCAAAAGTATACGTTCACCAAGGATGGTGAGTAATTCATTTTTCGTTCGGCATCTCTTCCACATGAGACGAGCTTGGTGACGGTGACTCAAGCTAAGAGGTTGGTGAATGCGGGCAGGAAGTTCGTTTTATTATTCATCCGGCCGTATGAAGAGCAGCTGAGTAGGATGTGCTTGTCCACCTTGAGCAAGCTTCAGGAGGGAGATCTTAAAAGGTTAAAGGCCAAGTATGCGGACTTGTTTTCGGAGATCACGGGACTACCACCACGTCGAGGTGTAGAGCATGAGATTATGTTGACCGGGGAGAGTTCCTTACCTAACATAGGCCTCTACCGCACATCAGTACAGGAGTCCGAGGAGATCAAGAAGCAGGTTCAGAAGCTCTTGGAGATGGGAGTGATTGTGCCGAGTTGTTCGCCTTGCAGGTCACCAGTATTGTTGGTGCCCAAAAAGGATGGAGGCTGGCGCATGTGCATAGATTACCGGGCGCTCAATAAGATAACTATCAAGAATCGCTACCCATTACCGCGGATCGATGATCTTATGGACCAGTTGGAGGGAGTGAGGTTTTTCACGAAGCTGGATTTGAAGTCTGGTTACCATCAGGTGAGGATTCAGGAGGAAGACACTTGGAAGATGCGTTCAAGACCAAACAGGGCCTGTTCGAGTGGTTGGTGATGCCGTTTGGCAACGCTTCGGCTACCTTTATGAGGCTTATGAATGATTTGTTGCGACCTTTTATAGAGGATTTTGTGATAGTTTACCTTGATGATATCTTGGTGTACAGCAGGACTTGGGAGGAGCATCTCGTTCATGTTGAGAGGATATTTGAAGTGTTGAAGGACGGACAGCTGAAGCTCAACGGGAAGAAGTGTGAGTTCGGGAAGGACGAGTTGGTGTATCTCGGCTTCATCGTAGGGAAGGGCCTGCGGAGGATAGATCTAGGCAAGGTGGAGGTGATCACGAAGTGACCGACGCTGAAGACAGTGACTGAGGCTAAAGTTCAGTTTGAGTGGGGGAGGACGCATGAGGAGGCTTTTCAGTTGCTAAAAAGGAAGATCTCGAAGGCACCGGTGTTGGCGTTGCCGAATTTGCAGCGGACTTTCGAGATGGAGACCGACGCGTCTAGTTATGCGATAGGCGCGGTGTTGATTCAGAATGGGAAGCCGGTGGAATACCATTCTGAGAAGTTTTCGGGTGCTGTTGCGAACTACCCAACCTACGACAAGGAGTTCTATGCGCTATATCAAGCAATTAAGCATTGGAGGGTGTACTTGTTGGGGAAGGAGGTGGTCGTGCATTCGGATCACAAGCCGTTGGAGTTCTTACATGCCCAGACGAAGCTACAGTAGGCACGACACATGAAGTGGATGTCTTATTTGATGGCTTTCAACATCATTATTAGGTACAAGTAGGGGGCGACAAACAAGTTGGCCGATATGTTATCTCATCCGCCAATAAGGTCTTTATTGGTGGCGACGCGTATTCAGCCCTTGGTTCCTTTGGAGTATGTACAGCTGTACGCATCCAGTAGAGACTTCAGTAGTGTGTTTGAGCAGGCGAAGGCTGGTCGAAGGGGGGAGTATGCACTTGGAGAAGATGGCTTGTTGTATCGTGGGACATCACTATGCATTCCGGAGGATGGTGATAGGTTGCAGTGGATTCAGGAAGCACATACCTCGCGTGTGCAAGGGCATTTTGGCGTTCAGAAAACGCTTCTCAATCTACGGTGACATGTGTTTTGGCCACGGATGCTTGATGATGTGACCAAGTATGTTGGAGGGTGTAAGTTATGCTATATTTCGAAGCCTTCTAACAGGAAGAGGGGATTGTACCTACCATTACCGGTTCCTTCTAAGCCGTGGGAGAGCATTTCTATGGATTTTCTAGGAGGGTTGCTGACTACAAAGCGCGGGCATAACTATTTGTACGTTGTGGTGGACCGGTTCAGCAAGATGGTGATATTGATTCCTTGTAAGAAGACCGTGACGGGAGCAGGTGCAGCATAATTATTCTTTGAGCATGTGTGGAAACACTTTGGGTTGCCGAGTTCGATTATTTCGGATCGGGATAGCCGTTTTCTCAGGCATTTTTGGGATTCTTTATGGAGTTTGATGGATACTAAATTGAAGAAGAGCACGGCCTTTCATCCACAAACAGACGGACAAACGGAGGTAGTCAACCAGACTATGGTGCACATGTTGCGGGGGTATAATTCTAGACATCCTAAGACTTGGGATGAGAGTTTACCATATTTGTAGTTTTCTTTTAATCGGGCGATTCATGGATCTTCCGGAAAGTCACCGTTTGAGACTTGTTATGGATTTTTACCGTCGAGCCCGTTCGATCTTGTGTTTTCGTGTGAAGCCACAGTGGACGGCAAGGAGGGGAGTGAAAGACAACATGCTTAGTGATTTCTTGAGAAGATTGCACATATTCATGCCACGGTTGAAGCTCAATTGAAGAAATGACAAGCTAAGTACAAGGCGAAGCATAATCAACATCGGGTTCCTTGTAACTTTGGTAAAGACGATATGGTATGGCTAAAATTGAGTAAGGAGAGGTTAAAAAGAGAAGGGAAGAAGTTGAAGCCTATTCGTTATGGTCCGTTTCGGATTCTCGATCAGATTGGCGATAACGTTTTTCGATTAGATTTGCCGCCTTACTTAGGCATGTATTCGGTGATCAATGCCGAGTACTTGAAGTTGTTTGAACCTCCGTTATTGGATGATGAAGGTGATGACAAGATGATCTTACCGCATGTTGAAGACTTGTGGTTTGATAGAGAGGAGCCATTGAAAGAAGATTGCATTTTGGCACGGAAGACGACCACGACGAGGCGGGGGACGAAGGAGTCGTTTCTCATTGGACGTCAAGGTCAGGTTCCTAGCAAGGCTAAGTGGTTCAACAGAGAAGGAGGGGCTCGCGAGTTCCCTCAGCTGAAGTTTTAAATTGAATAGGACTTCAAGTTCCTAAATAGGGGACCCATGATACGGGTGTATCTTCTCTTCGGGAGCTTAGCGATCCTCATGGGAGCTTGAGGATAGATGATTCTCATGGTATCTTGAGAATAGAGTAGAGGAGTCGTGGACGAGGTCATTGGAGGCGGCGACGTCGACGGATTCGTCAAAACTATAGGAATTACAGCTGGGCTCTGGCCGGTCGACCGACTTGGTCACAGCGGTCGACCGCGTAGTGCACAGACCCAGACTGTGTCTCTAGACTGAGAGCGGTCGACCGATGTAGGCGCTGCGGTCGACCAAAAACCCTGTAATCGATTTTTCCAGAAATCGATGTTCTGGCCGGTCGACCGACGTGGTCACAGCGGTCGACCGCGTAGCGGTTATGGGCTTGGGTCTGTTTCCTGCACCGTTTAGGATTTTTGTTTAGTATAAATAGAAACACAAATTTTCTAGGGTTTATCACTGAGATTGTAATCAGAAAAGAGATCAGGGAGGTTGTTCTTTGATCTAGAGAGATTGTGAGAAAGAGATTTTGTAAATCCAATTGATTCTCATAATCTAAAGAAGGTATTTTCCTTCGCCGTAATTATAACTCTTGTGTTCTTCTGTCGTTTTCTTCTCTACCCACTCTTGATAATTCCGCGATCAAGAGTGCTCGCACGGCAACTCGTAGCAGAAATGCTCTGAAAGATCTAAATAAGAGAAGCTTTTTATAATATAAGTGAGCAGGTTCTTAGAGCAAAAAGTGATCTGGAAAATGTCCAAAGGTTACTCCAAATAGATCCTCTTAATCCTGAGTTTATTAGAAAAGAAAAAGAACAAATCACATCTTACAATAGATTGCTAGAATGTAAGTTATCTTTCTTTCAACAAAAATCAAGGATTGCTTGGTGTCTTCAAGGAGATAGATGTACAAACTTCTTTCACTCAGTTATTAAGAAGAATAGACATCATAATAGAGTGATGGCCCTCTATAACAACATGGGAGATAAAATAACAGATGGGGAAGGTATTGCAAATGAATTAATCAGTTTTTTCGAGAATTTGATGGCCAATGCAGTCTTCACCAATGCACCTGATGTGGACATCATTCAAAGTGGGCCCTGCCTTTCAGAGGAACAAGCTAGTTGCCTATCATGCCCAGTATCCATAGAAGAGATTAGGAAGGCTGTTTTCTCAATGTCAGACAATAAGGCACCGGTGACCTGATGGCTATAGTGTTGCATTTTACAAATCTTCTTGGGAAATTGTTAGATATGAAGTTACTTTAGCAATAGAGGAGTTTTTCAAAACTGGGAAGCTTTTGGAAGCAGTTAATTCAACGTTAATCACCTCATACCAAAGGTACAATGCCCTCAAAAACCCTCTGAATTTAGACCTATTTCATGCTGCAATTCTATATACAAGTTTATATCAAAAATACTTGCAAAAAGACTTCAATCAGTTATGGGTGCCATCATTAGTGAAGCTCAAAATGCCTTTGTAAAAGGCAGAAAAATTTTAAGCAATATACTGCTGACTCATGAACTGACAAAGAACTATGGTAGAAAACATTTATCTCCAAGAGCAATGATTAACATTAATATTAAGAAAGCTTTTGACTGGATCAGTTGGGATTTCCTGAAAAATATGCTTCAAGGCCTGGGGTTTCCTAAAGATTTTTCTGACTAGATTATGTCATGCATCTCATCTCCCAAATATTCTATTTCTCTCAATGGTTCTCTTCACGGGTACTTCAAAGGAGCTAGAGGTTTGAGGAAAGGTGATCCTCTCTCCCCTTATCTTTTTATCATAGGAATGAAGTATCTTTACCAGGAGCCTGAATCTGGTAAAGCATGACAGAATATTCAAGTTTCATCCAAAATCTGCCAAACTCAAAATTACACATCTCATTTTTTCTAATGACCTCCTCTTATTTAGTAGAGGGGATTTTTATTCAGTTCAGAAGCTTCACCAGTGTGTCACAAACTTTGGAAAAATATCAGATCTTGAAGCTAATGCATCAAAGTGTGCTGTGTTCTATGGGGGTGTTGAGGAATCTGTTAAAAATGCTACACATAGAGACATGGGCTATTCTGCAGGAAGCTTGCCTATAAGATACCTTGGTGTTCCTTTGATATGTAAAAAGTTATCTTTCATTGATTGTGCTCCTCTCTTCAAGAAAATAACCACCCAGTTCCAGACATGGAGGAAACATAAAAATCTGTCATATGCAGGGAGGCTTCACATCATTAAAAGTGTCATTCTGGGTATTCAAGTCTTTTGGACATCTAACTACATTTTACCAATCAAAGTGCTCCAGAGAGTTGATGATATGTGCAGAGATTTTTTATAGGGGAAAACTAAGCAGAATTTTAAAACTTCACTGTTGCTTGGGATAAAGTCTGCAAGGAGGTGAAGTATGGTAGATTGGGTGTTTTCTCAGCAACAAGATGGAACATAGCCACAACTTTAAGAATGATATGGTACGTTCACATTAACAAAGGAGATGTTATGGATAAAATGGATTCAGGACACATATCTTAAAAATAATACAATCTGGAATGTCAATATCAAAACAGGGGATTCTTGGATGTGAAAACAAATCCTTAAAATTAGGGATAAAGCAATTATCAGCTGTGAAGGTATTGAAAACTTAATCCAACATGTCAGCTCATGTTACAAGGGATCAAAGGTCAAAATCTCTAAACTCTATACTGCTATTTCCCCTCCAACAAGCAAAGTACAATGGTATAATACAATATAGGGGAGTTTGAATTACCCAAAGCATAACTTCATCTTATGGCTAGCTGTGCTTGACAGACTGCTCACAAGGGACCGTTTGGTGAGGAGAGGTATCATTCAAGCTGGACATTGTTGTTTATGCAATAGGTCTGCTATAGAAACCAGAAATCATTTGTATTTTGAATGCAATTTTTCAAATGTTGTCTGGAATAAAATCATGGACTGGCTATGTATTAAATGGAGGGCTAGCAACTGGAACTTGGTGATGAACTGGTTCAGTTACAGGCTAAGAGGGAAAGAATTCAAGCAAAAAGTGAAGAGATTGGCTTTATCTGCTACAATATATTGCTTATTGAGGGAGATAAACAATAGAATTTTCAACCATGAAATCAAAAGTGCTGACCAGATAACAAGGAAGATCAAAGTAGATATATTGACAATCACACTCAACAGCTCCATTTCAGCGGAACATAAAGCATGGCTTTTAGCTTTATAAAAGCCAATACTTGTAAATAGCTGAGCTTCTCCTTTTGTGAGTAGTTGTTGATTTTCTTTTAGCTTTGTTAGTGCTGAATTTTTGAGGTGTACATGACTTCAAATTTGGGAAATGAAATAAAATTTCTTCATTGACAAAAAAAAAAAAAAAAAAAAAATTTATTTTTTGCATCATGTAGCCATTCTCACTATATCCTCATTTCTTACCGTCTTAAGAAAGGTAACTGAATATGTCGAGCTTCAATTAGTTGGAATTCCAGGGAAGGATGAATTAGATCCTGGAGGCTGCATGTATACCGTGACCATCTCTTGATCAATTAACAACATAAAGGAGAGGAGGATGAGGGCTTCATCAGATCGATAGATAAAACTTAGGAACCTTAGGCCACATCTCCATCCGAGTTGTCGTTATCCGGCGAATTCAAATGTTTATGCGCATGCAGGATTACAATCGTCAAGTAGATGTCCAGTCCACGATAACTTACAACTTAAAGCATTAAGAGTTAAAAGAACAATCAGGGTGCTACAGAAACTCTGTTCTGTTCATAGTATTATTAAGCTTGTAGCCATTATGAGAATCAACGACCAAAGTTAGCAGGGGAGGGCCGTTGATAAATCAAGATTTTTATTGTCAACTACCAGCGTGCTCCCTCAGCACAACAAGCACGCGAAGGGCTGTAGCTTGAACAATTTGCACGGGGAAACTCTGCACTTCCATATCCCCACAAAGGCCGCACAAGGCGAGAAACAACTCCTGCATCACAAAATAAGGCTCAATTCATCGTGCTATACTACTATGGATAATAGTATTACATGACTAGCTTCCAAGCTTCACGAGCTGCACATCGAGATTAAACAGCTCGGGGGAAACAGACAACCGCACGGATTCAGAAGTGAAAGGAACAAAACATCGATCAGACGAACCAAACATAAGCTTTTAATGAAACTCTAGTAATGTTTGTTAGTACATAATAGATATTGACGACCGCTACTTCCAGATAATTGTGCACACAAATCATGGGGGTGCTGGTTCGCATAAAGAGAATTGTTGAAAGACGATTCCCTGCAACCAGAGGTTCCCCTAAAATACAACAGTATCAAGCATGGTTCCCAGAGTCTGGACTATGTTGGAGGACATGAGATTGGAAACATGCTCCTCGAGATGCTTCTTTGCGTCTTGTCTTCCAACATTTGCGATTGCCAATTTCTCTGGAGGCAACTCATCCTCCTCTTGCACAGCTTTGTTGTATTTAATAGCCAGGTTCAGCATTTCCTGTTCACAATTTCACAAAAGCACAGAAGCCCATTAGCAAAAAGTTCTGCTATGGCTTCACAATTCTAACCAACATCAGAGATATAGATGGATAACGTAGATATGTATACCTGAACAGTCTGCTCATTGGTTTGTGAGTGTGTGTCAAAACGCCGCAGTGTCAACCCGTCAGTCCATTTTTTCTTATGAAGGTTCAATAACATCTTTTCTTCAAGCTCATTCTTCCGGTAGTTGATGGCTATAGAGTAGTAGTGTCGATTAAGTCCATGAATCAGGGCCTGAATATTTTTTGTAAGAAAATAAGTTAAGAGAGTGGTAAAAATGAGTAGTCAGAGATAGTTACTTGAACAAGCAGCAGACCTGAATAGATGGTTTGTTCAGATGCCCCAAGTTGGAAGTAGTCTGGCGAGGCTCTTGACCTAACATCATCGTTTGTGGATTGATCAAGCGGAAAGCATCAATGACCACCTTCCCTTTAACACTCTGGATGGGATCAACCACAACAGCAACTGCTCTAGGATTTAAAGCTTCAAAACTCTGCAAGGAGCAAGCAGATATTAAGCCTATCTAAGTCGCTAGCCTTACATGCGTGGCAGAGCCATATAGAAAACTTGTCACGAGAACGGTAAAACTAGATCAACTAAAGTTAATTTGCAATAAAGCTTTTACAAAAAACTGAAACCGTGTACCAATAACAGGAAATGGTTAAGTTAGTCATAACTGAAAATCAGTAAATTTTGAGCAAAAAATTTGGTGAACTTGACTTTCAATGTTATATCAGGGGATTTGTTGTATTGCCAGTATCAGCAAAAAGGTAAAGCGTCTATCTAAAAGAAGAACCCTCAGCATGCACGGGATTCAAACTGGTTGTAATCTAAAATATGAAAGAAAACAGGATCATGCATCTGGAGATAAGTGGTAAGCACCATAATCTAAAAAGATATAATTGCTCCTCTCTTTTGTACAAATGAAATCATAACAAGGCAATTTTAATCACGTGGCCAAGCTCATTGAACACAAATATGTTCGGATAAATTAAAAGGGGACAACTTTAGTCATGAGACCAAGATCACTGACACAAATATGTTAGGACAAATTAAAAGCGGACAAACCTGTTGGGTATTAATATCAACTCCAGAAAGCCAACAGCCGAAGCCTGGATGCGAATGGTACCATCCCACCACCATTTCTGGCCTGTAATCAAATTTGAGTTTTTATTCATGTTCTAGGAATTAAAAAACCTTAATAAATATAACAAAGAAAATAGTAACTTTCATAGTCACTTGCTACAAGTTTATAGACAGAAATCACGATCTAATTACTACTCGGACTGGTACAAAATCACCACGGAAAGAAATGCTACCATGTTAAGCATCAACACAGTCCCTACTTCTAATACCTAAAGCATATACCTCTAAAGCTATCACCAGTACCATCCTTGTAGCAGTATGTTGGCATCTATGATAGAAGGTCTTCAATTGAAATGAAACCAAGATCTTTTTCGTTACGGTTATCCATGTGATAGCATAATTGCAAAAATTCCTTCCCCCTTCTCCTTCAATTATATCCCCAGCCAAGTGTGCGTCAAAGTTTGGGATGAAATAAAGAATACAACTTTTAGGAAACAAAGTAACAACAGGTAATTTTGGGAATAACTTTAATCCTTCAAAGACATGTAATTACTTCGGAAAGTTTGGGGTTGTTGAGATGACAAACGTAGCTGTTATGAAGAACACAATGTACTAGGTAAATTGTTATCAAGAACGTAATGGACTGACTGGTTTTATTTGTTTACATATCATCAGACACTGTTTATCTGTGACCCACCCGATGACACGATTAGAAGACTCTGAGCACATGTTTTTGGCAAGGAAATCTCCATTCTAGCAGTATCCTTAAGGATAAAGATCCCGCTGTTGGTCCTAATTGAAGTTGAAAGTAAAATGTACAATTTCAGTTATGCCCAAGATGTTGTATGGAACAGTTGGGAATATTCCTCACCTTCTTCCATCACAAAACATTCTTCACAGTTAACCCTACTAATAAAACTTCCCTGACACCATAAATATGAAAGGGAAGGTCCTCAAACATTCATTTTCTTGGCAAATAAGGTGAGGGTGCAACAGTTTAAGAAATATAGGTGATAATGTTAGGGTTTTGAAGAGGATTTTGAGAAGAAGAGGAAGAGAGCCAGAGACAACTGAATAATTGTATTAGACTTTTTCCCATACAAAAGAGTCTACATATTAAAGATACAAAGCCCAATGGGCCCGAATAGCAATTTGGGTCAAAACATAACAATCTCCACCTTGAACCAAATTGCATCTAAAACAAACTAAAAAACATGAAGCAAATGCATAAAGCAAACATAGCCTAAACAAAGGTAAACATAAAGATACACTAGCAACATGCTAGAAATAAAACTAGCTCAAACTAGTTAGAAGACAAACCGACAACAAACTTGAACAAAGCTTGAACTTTGCAATTGGAAGAGGCTTTGTGAACATATCGGCCGGATTCGACTCGGTACCAATTTTCTTCAAGGCAACCTTGCCTTCCAAGATCACATCTCGAACAAAATGGTACCGAATGTCAATGTGCTTCGTCTTCTCATGATACATGCGGTCCTTGGTCAAATGTATAGCGCTTTGGTTATCACAAAACACCGTAATAGGACCCTCGAAAGAAGACAACTCACCAACAAACGCCTTGAGCCAAATAGCCTCCTTAATAGCATTGATAATTGTCATGTATTCGGCCTCGGTACTTGAGAGTGCAACGGTTGCTTGATGTGTAGACTTCCAACTAATTGCACAATCTCCAAGGGTAAACATAACCCGTCAAAGAACGTCTCTTGTCTAAATCACCAGCAAAATCCGCATCCACAAAACCCGTTAGTGCCTTGCCATTGCCAAACTCCAAACGGGCATCAATAGTACCTCTCAAATAGCGGAAGATCCACTTCACCGCTTCCCAATGCCCTTTCCTGGGACAAGAGAGATATCTACTTACCACACTAAGAGCTTAAGCTATGTCGGGCTGAGTACACAACATCAAGTACATAAGACTCCCAACCGCACTTGAATATGGAACTTTCTCCATATAGCTCTTATCATGCTCGGATTTCGGGCTCATGTCGGCGCTAAGCTTGAAATGCGTCGCAAGAGGAGTAGACACAACCTTTGCTTTCTCCATGCCAAAACGACGTAACATTTTCTCGGCAAAACTCTTTTGTGAAAGAAACAACTTCCTTTTGGATCTATCCCTTATGATCTCCATCCTGAGAATCCTTTTGGCGGCCCCCAAATCTTTCATCTCGGATGCCGAACTTAGTTGCTCTTTCAACCTCCTAACTTTATTCAAGTTTGAGGATGCAATCAACATGTCATCCACATAGAGCAACAAGTAAATGAACTCACCACCATCCAACTTCTTGAAATAAACCCAACTATCATAGTTAGAACGGTGAAAATCAATACTCACCATGAATGAGTCAAACTTCTTGTACCATTGTCGTGGTGATTGCTTAAGGACATAAATGGACTTCTTCAAAAAACACACACGGTCCTTCTTTCCCGCAACCTCAAAACCCTCCGGTTGACTCATGTAAATTTGTTCCTCCAAATCACCATACAAGAAGGCAGTTTTCACATCCATTTGCTCCAACTCCAAATCCTTCATTGCCACAAAAGAGAGCAAAATTCGAATGGAGGTATGTTTCACTATGAGAGAGAACACATCATTGAAATCCACACCTTGGACTTGACTATACCCTTTAGCCACAAGTCTTACCTTGTATCGAAAATCCGTGGGATTTGAGCTATTAATCTTCCTCTTAAACACCCACTTGCAACCCATAATTCTCTTACCACTAGGAGGCTTCACAAGAGACCAAGTCTCATTTTGTTGCAAGGATTGTAACTCTTCATTCATAACGGTAACCCAATCGGTCGCATCCTTAGAAGAAATGACTTCCTTGTAGGAAGATGGCTCACAATACTCCACACCCTCTGCAATTGCCAAACAATAAGCAAAGTCGGAGTATCCATACCTTGTAGGTGGTCGAATTTCTCTTCTAGCTCGGTCCCTTGCTAATGCATATGGTTGTGCCTCTTCTTGGCCTTCCTCCAAATTGGCATCATCATGTGAGATCATATCATCACCTTCTTGGACCGGCTCCTCAAACTCCACCTTCTTCTCAACCGTCTCATTCTCCTTAATAATCGGCTCGGATGCAACCTCATTTGCCTTCAACATTGCCAACTCATTGAAAATGACATCTCTCAAGATAAGGAACTTGGATGATTCGGGACACCATAATTTATACCCCTTCACATTTTCGGGATACCCAACAAAAACACACTTCTTCGATCTAGGCTCCAACTTTCCTTCATTCACATGTGCATAAGCGGGACAATCAAACACCCTTAAATTCGAATAATCGACCGGCTTACCCGACCACACTTCTTCGGGTGTCTTCAACTCAATTGAAGTGGTAGGAGATCGATTCATCAAGTAGCATGCTATGCTTATAGCCTCGGCCCAAAACTCCTTACCCAAACCCGCATTAGAAAACATACACCGAGCACTTTCAAGTAGTGTCCGATTTGCCCTTTCGGCAATACCATTTTGTTGTGGAGTGTGTACAACCGTCTTATGACGAAAAATCCCTTCGGCCTTACAAAAGTTGTCAAACTCACGGTTGCAAAATTCCAAACCATTATCGGTTCTCAACCTCTTGACTTTCCTTCCCGTTTGGTTTTCCAAAAATGACTTCCATTCTTTGAAGGTACGAAACACATCACTTTTCTCTTTTAAGAAATAAACCCAAACCTTCCTTGAGAAATCATCAATGAAAGTAAGCATGTAACGAGAACCATTACTTTTGGAAAGCTCACAAGAAGGTCCCCAAAGATCCGAATGGATGTAGTCTAATGTCCCATTGGTCGAATGAATGGTCATGGAGAAGCTCAACCTCTTATGCTTGCCAAATACACAATGCTCACAAAACTCCAAGTTGCCCGTGCATTGGCCACACAACAAGCCTCTCTTGCTCAAAATGGTCATTCCTCGCTCGCTCATATGCCCCAATTTCATATGCCATAACTTTGTAGCATCCGCATCCGAGATAGTCCCCGAACGCGCAATGGCGGCTGAGCCCTTGACCGTGGAACCTTATAGGAAATAAAGAGTTCCAATTCTCTTCGCCTTCATGATTGTGAGAGCCCCTTTAGAAACCCTAAGGACTCCACCTTCACTTTGGAACTTGCACCCCTTTTCCTCAAGAGACCCCAAAGAAATCAAATTCTTTGACTAATCGGGTATATGCCTCACACCCGTCAACCTTCGGACTTTTCCATCATGGAACTTAATTGTCACCGAACCAATTCCGACAACCTTACACATGTTGTTGTTCCCCATGAGAACCTTACCATCCGTAGGCTCATAGGTCTCAAACCAATCTCGATTAGGAGTCACGTGTTGTGATGCACCCGTATCCATAATCCAACAATTCTTATCATCAATGTTGGTAGCAACCACACAAAGTATCCACCATGTCACAATTGGCCACATTGGCCTTTCCCGAAGAAGCACATTTATCCGCCTTTTGTTTGTTCTTGAGCTTGAAACAATCGACTAGAATGTGTCCTTTCTTCTTACAATAATTGCATGTGAGATTCTTGTGTCTTGACTTTGAACGGGTCCTTGAATATTTCGGGGTTTTTTCCTTCGACCTACCCCGATCAACAACCAAACCAACGCCTTGATCTCCTTTCTCCAAATTGATCATTTCATTATCAATATGTAACTTAGCTTGTAGATTACTCTTCACATCCTCAAGAGTGATTTGATCTCTACCATAGATCGTCATATCTCTAAAAGCCTTATAAGAAGCCATCAATGAGCACAACAATAAAGCTTGATCGTCATCCTCTACCTTAGCACCCAACTTGTCCAAATCATTTAACAATGATGCAAACTCCGAAATATGATTGGAAATGGATGTACCTTCTACCATACAAAGAGTGTAGAGGCGCAACTTTAACCGTAATCGGTTGGTAATGGACTTCTTCATGTAGATATTCTCCAATTTCGCCCATAAATCATTGGCGGTCTTTTCCAAAAGGACCTCTTGAAGTGTTGAATTGCTCAAACACAATTGGATAGTCGACAGAGCTTTATCATCCATATTGTAGGCTGTCTAAAAACCTAAATAGATAGCTGATCCCCATCAAACATCGATGATGAAAGTTATAATCTGACGATTTTCAGAAGGCTACAATTTGAAAACTTTTACGTAGAAGCTTACAATCTGACGATCTTCATAACAACTGATGAAAGTTCTAATCAACAACCTTCACAATCAACACCGGGAGTTACAATCTGACAACTCTCATATTTTCGAGGAGACAAGACGAAGATCATTCAACAATGGTCTTTACAATGCTCTACAGAAGAGGCTACAAGTCAACTAGCCCTTTCTAAACACGAAAGTCATCTCCGCGTTCCAATTCCTGAAACACAGGCGACCCCCGCGTTTCCAAGCTTCAACAAGCAAAACACGAGCGACCCTCGCGTTTCTAACCTTCAGACTCCAAAACACGAGCGGCCCTCGTGTTTTTCAACATCCAACGAGTACCCAACTCCGCGTCTCCATTCTAAAATGTGGAGTTAGGGTCCTGATCGTCAACGTGGGCGTTTGACTCGTTCAAACATGAACTGAACGGTTGCAGGAACCGTTTTCCTTCCACGATTTGAGGGATTTCCGCCCCACTTAGGAGCGAATTAAGGGAACGGTTACACCCCTCTCAACCCTATTATGGAGAGAATTAAAGGGGACGATTACACCCCCTTAATCCCCTATAAATAGGGGTAAACTCAATTGAGTTCGGGCTGACTTTTTGGAACTTCTTGGCAGCAACAAAAGAGATCCTTGGGTAGACTTTTGAGGAGATCGACGTCATCCCTCAGCAACGTTCGGCAACAGGAGCTTCTTCATCCTTGGCTATTAGCCGATTTTCGGTTTAAATCAACTCTTTTTGAAGAGTTTAAACTCGTTCAGAGTTGTCAACTCGTCGAGAGTTTCAAACTTGCCACGCAAGTTCTCCACAGCATCAAATCGTGAGGAGGAGCTACCGTTCCAGTGAATCAGGACGTGCGGATCGTCAACGGAGAGCAAACTCGACGCGAACATTCGAGGGAGGCACTCCATCACTACCGAGAAGAACCCAAATTTAAACAAAGGGGAGAATCAGATTCGTTCTCCTCTCTTTTGTAATCAGAAAATCCAATTTGTAATCGATTTTGAGAGAATACAAGTCAATTTTTCTATCATTTCTTTTATTGCAAATTTTCCAACAAACACATATCTAGCCACTTCTTGTCAGTAACGGCTTCAACCAACTTATCTCTACCATATATGGGGCCCTTAATTCCAAGACTGGACAATATAACGCCCATCCGCACTTGCCAAAGTGCAAAACTCGTCTTCCCATCATACTTCTCAATATCATACTTTGCCGACATATCCATTCAATTTTCCACAAAACCCAATTCAACAATTCTCCCAAAATTTACTAATTCTCCAAGCACCCCAAAAACAATTGTGCTCTACAGCAAACCCCAAAATCAGAAGCGAAATAAATCGCTGGGAGTTTGCGCGGTCTAGGAGAAATAAAGGAAGAGTTAGGGTCTGGTCTTCACTTTCTTCTGATCTTGCTCTGGCTCCTTGAGCGCCTTGATGACGAGCGCAGCAGCAGAGGGAACGACCGAGACCTTCGCCTGTCGATTCTGAACAGTGAGCTTCATGGTGACGCGGAGTCCCTTCCAATCCTTGGCGGTCTCTTTGGTGATGTCCTCTCCGATCTTCTTGGGGGAGAGTCCGAGGGGCCGATCTTGGGGGCGAGGGAGGAGGCGGTTCACAAAAGCACTCACCAAGAGAAATCACGGCTCACACGAAATCACTGTCCAGAACCGCTACTTGCGACACAAAATGGATCTGATTGGAGAAGCGAACAGAAACCCTTAATGGTAGCAGCGGAAACAAAAGCCTTGAAATCACCGATCGAATCTGTCGACGATGGAGGTGGCTCTGATACCAATCTGTTAGGGTTTTGAAGAGGATTTTGAGAAGAAGAGGAAGAGAGCCAGAGACAACTGAATAATTGTATTAGAATTTTTCCCATACAAAAGAGTCTACATATTAAAGATACAAATCCTAATGGGCCCGAATGGCAATTTGGGTCAAAACATAACAGATAATTTTGTTTTTTGATGTGAAGTACTCACGATGTTTATAATTCTAAAATCCTAGCTAAAATATGTACAAAGTCAGAACAAAAAAAAAACCTATACTGTTAATGAATAAGATGAATATACCCACTCAAAACAAATTGGAACTACAACCTGTCCTCTTGGTGCCTAGCAAATCTTCATCATGCCTATTTCAATGAAAGGGTTCCAAGATGCTAGCCAATTTATGCATGTTTAGAACCTATACATCATCTAATGTAAATGTGATCACTTGAAATTCTCAACAGTTCATATGAAGCAACTATGGATTGAAAATATAGACAAGCGAATTTCTATGTGGAAGGATTGCATGGACCAAAATATAGATAACCGATTTATGCATTTAAACAAACTGTGCAAGTACATGCAGATCAGAGATCTTGTGAGATTGGAATAATTACAAGATCCTGGTTTGAACCAAAATAAATTTAGGGTTACTAGCGTCCACCACACCTTGCAAGAGCATCTATGGGTCTTATGAGAAAATTTTGCCCAAAAAAATTTTTTTTTTTGAACTCACCTTCCAGTTTGCTTGAGCATATCAAGCATATTGGTCTGAAACACGTGATCAACAGCCTCAACACTAACCCCAGTTCCACTCTGCGGCATCGCGAACACATCCACAACTCGAACCGTGTACTCATCGACGAACTCTCCGAGCATCAGACCCATCACCTCCATAGGAACCCCAGCTCTCCCTACAGTTCAAATCATTCGAAACCCTAAATTTCCAACGGAGAAACGGAAACCCTAGATCTAAAAGTTTTAGAGCTTTTTTCTTAAATTTACCGTGCTTGAGCATTTTGAGGAGAGCGAGAGATGAGATGTATACTTGCTCCGATGAGTCGAGGAGAGGGGAGTCCGTCGGAGGGTGGCCCATGCCACCGGCGCCGGAGAAAATACGGTGTAATCTCTCCATTGCTTTGATCGGACAACAAGGACTCTAGTGACCTTGTTGAGCAGAAGAAAGGAGAGATCAAAAACAGGAGAGCAGAAGAAAGGAGGGATAAAATAAATTTTTTTTTTTTTTTTTTTTTAGAGAAAATCTAATTTCGCTGCAGCCGGAGAGTTAATCCGAGGAGTCGAGGATTCTGAAGGAAGGAAAGAACAACAAAATGCTCTCTTTGGGTTTTATACGAAGCTTAAACGGGTCGAATATATAAGCGAGTTATCCTAAGGGGCTGTTTGTTTCACCAATTTATAGAATAGGATTAGTATTTGGGGTCTGATAGTGGCAAAATTGTAATTTTTGGATTCTTTGTAAATCCTATTCTGGAGTTTGGCTCAGAAAAAATTTTGGGATTACAATTTCCATAAAGTAGCAACAGTATCGGTTTTTTATAGAAACCCAAATCGATGCTTGAGCAGCGGATTTGGGCGAGATTTCTGACAGCGAGCTTCAATGTCGATTCCGATTCCTAATCCTCACGAATTCGATCCCTAGATCTGGAATCGCTGATCTGCTCCCGCCTCATCGCCCTCTTCTTCGCGCCTCTTCTCCCGCGCTTCGTCTTCTTCTACTTGGGGTCGGGGCTGTTACTCGAAACCCTAGATTTGTTTTCCACGAGCTTGTTGGTGTGTTTCTTACCTTCGATTCTTGGTGATCCCTTCTCGAACTTGTTCTGGTTCGAGTGGGCTTGTTGGCTACGGTGTTTTCTTTGACTTCGGTGGGTTTTTTGCTTGGACGTCGGCATTTTTCCCCCTCTACAGCTAGGTATAAAATTTTGCCCTCTTATTTAGATTTATTTCTTCATGCTTGATGTGATGAATGGAATATGTGGCTTGTTAGTGTCGTTAATTGTAAGTCTTATTTTTTTTGGAGGGTTATTTTCTGTATCGGTGTCATACATATTTTAAAATCAGACCTTCAAATAATTAACATTGTTAGTTGATCCCTCGTATCTTGTTATTTTTTCAAGACTAGAAGGATTAATTTGCAAGAACCTATAGAAAGGTAGCCCTAGTAGTAATTCTGGTGATTTGAGGAATTAATTTTAATTTTGAAACAACCAAGAAATAGAGGTTGATAGCAATTTCAATGATTTAAGAGATTAATTTTATAATATTATAGAAAAACAATTCATGCGGGTGTCTGTGTGGGTTTTTGGTAAATGTGCAAGAATTAGGTTGTTAGATAGATAAACGATATGAAAAGAAAATGGAAGTTAGTTTCAAGATCTCTTTCTTGCACAAATCTATCATAAATCTAAATAAGGCCCTCAAATAATTAAAATTACTCTAATATCTTCCAGCTTTATAATATGTTTCAAATCAGTCTTTTAATAACTGAAATTGCTGTTTTTTTTTCTTTTCTTTTCTTTTTGTGTGTGTGTGTGTAAATTATTAGTAATCTAACCATATAGTTTGTTTGTTTTGGGTCTATCTTGCTTCTTGATAATTGTGTGAGATGGAATGCAACATTAGTTAAAATAATTTTCATTTCAATTAGATTTCTTGCTTTAGAAGAAATAAATATTTGTATCAATTATCTACTTAATTTTGACAAGAAATAAGTAGCCATCTGAAGCTGTAACTGTATGATAATTTTAAAACGGATGTAGATGGATATGGAAGATGAGGAAGAATTGAAGAGGATGTGTGCTAATACAGCTGTCTGCGCCGTGGTCACTTTGGTAACATGTATTTTGAGAATGCGTGCTAAGCGCAAGAGAATATCAAATTGTACGAAGCAAGAAAAGATCAGAAAAATATATTGTAGAGAGGCTCACTTCAGACGTGTACTGGAGGGCTATCAAGATAGCTGCCAATCTTATATTAGAATGAGACCGAGGGCCTTTTTTAAACTTGTTGAAGTAATGAAAGCAAACGGTTTATTAAAAGATACAAGACACGTTCAAGTTGAAGAACAGCTTGCTATGTTCCTGAGTATTGTTGGGCACAAAACTAAAAATAGAATAATAAGAACTGAGTTCATAAGATCAGGGGAAACAGTTAGCAGGTATTTTAATAAAGTATTGCAAGCAATGAATGGATTACGTGATCGGTACATGAAGCAAGCCCCAAAAGAAGTTCCCGAGGAGATTGCAAACAACTCAAATTATTTTCCTTACTTTAAGGTAAATTAAATACATACAACTTAACAATTTTCCAAATAAACTTATTTTTATTTAACTATATATACTTTATAATTTTTTATAGGACTGCATTGGTTTGATAGATGGCACACACGTCGACGCGGTGTTACCTAGTGACCTAGTTGCACGGTTTATAGGGCGAAAAGGGGTCACCCAAAACATCTTAGCAGCCTGCACCCCCAATAAACTATTTACTTATGTCTTGGCTGGCTGGGAGGGGGCAGCAAATGATTATAGGATATTACAAGACGCCCGGTCCAGACCACAGCCTTACGGGCTCCGAGTTTATGATGGTATTCATTCTCACTTGTGCACATTATGAATAATATATTTGTAGGGTGTCTAAAAATCACAATGGATAGCTGATCCCTATCAAGCTCTGACAATGGAAGTCACAATCAGACGACTTTCTAATCACTGCATTCACCACTCCACAATCGCCACAAACACGACTTCATTTCTGAGATGATTGATCTTGATGGCTGCGACAACAGCATGACTAATATTATATTAGCAATTATTAGAGATGCTGATGAGCAGTGTAATGATTTTAGAAATAAAAAGG
>BQKN01062879.1:51502-67546 GCA_022839385.1 Asparagus kiusianus | reverse complement strand
CATCTAACAAAAAAACCAGAAAATCTAATCGTGAAGAGGAAATGCTATGTGCCTTTGTTGAGTCCATGTCTCAGTCAATGAGAAATCAACACGTTATACACTGGACTGAGCAGTTGGCTGCAGCGTTGAAGGAACATAGGTCTGAATATTCCGAGGAGTTCCTCGATAAGGTTTTAGACCATTTATATGACAATGAACGTGAAGCTAGGACGTTTTTCATAAAATCCAAGGAAGGTCAGTAGAGGTACATCACAAAATTAGTTAACGACCAAGGTTGGCCGGATAGCTAGTTTGTTGGGTTTCGATTATATTTTGATGGATATTGTTGTGTTAATTGCAAACTATTAATGTTGCAATATGTATTTTCATTATGAAGAACATTTATGTCGTTGTGGGATTGATGAATTGGTATATTTGCAATCTTTGTTGCAGGTAAGTATGGTCGTGGAATGATCAATGAGTTCTTTGAATTTTGCCTTTGCTTTTGATATCAGGTAAATGAGTTTGTTGCTTGGGTTTACTGATGTCGGCTTTTACATTCTGTTGCTTGGGTTTATTACTCCATGGTCACACGTGGTTTATGTGGGTTTGTGGCTGTTATTGGGAGATTGTGCAGCTCCTGCTGCTGCTGGGGTTTGCCAACTATTTTCGAGCTTGTGTAGCTCCTTGCTTTGTTTTGAGCTTGTGTAGCTCCTTGCTTTCTTGGGTTTGTGGCTGTTATTGGGAGCTTATGCAGCTCTTGTTGTTGCTGGGGTTTGCCAACTGCTTTGTTTTGTTATTGATCTGTTTTGAGCTTTGTTGGGGTTGTGCCTGTTATTTAACAATTTGTGCAGCTCATGCTGCTGCTGGGGTTTGTTGCTTGACTGTTTTGAGCTTGTGTAGCTCATGCTGCTACTGGGGTTTGTTGCTTGACTGTTTTGAGCTTTGTGCAGCTCATGCTGCTGCTAGGGTTTGTTGCTGAACTGTTTTGAGCTTTGTTGGGTTTGTGCCTGTTATTTAACAATTTGTGCAGCTCCTGCTGCTGCTGTTTTCATCAAAAGTTGATCTTGTTATCGAATTCATTATATCTTCGGTCGATTACAATAAATTCAAAGAAAATAGCCTTTTTATAAGACTCTTTTACACAACAAAAATGAAGATTACAACTCTTGAGAAAATAAACGCAGGATCGTTGTTTGGATCACTGCTTTTGTGGGATCTTTGCCTGTGCCGGGAACGCTTTAGCTCGTTGACCACCGAATCACAAATTCTGATTGAATCGTGAGGGGCTTATGATTCTTCCTTCGTTATCGAAGTGAGAATATGAAACGATATCTTATCGGAGTAAGATAGTCGTTCTTCTTGAAATCAAGTCAAAGCTTGAATGTCAAGGAATCACTCCAGGAACTAAAATCTCTGCTCTCTCTACTCTGGAATGTGCTCTCTGGTCAGCCTTGGATCGTCCTTGTGCCAACCTCCTCAAAAAAATCGATTATAGGGGGTATTTATAACCCTGGGGGAAACTGTCTTCCGAGACAGTGTTTACTGTCTCGCTGGTCGAGACAGTGTTTGCTGTCTCACCCAGCGAGATAGTAAATTTGCTGTCTCGCCCAACAAGACAGTGAAATGCTGTCTCGGGAACAGTAACTGTCTGGCAGTTTTTGTTGTAACTGCCTTCCCACGTTTTAAACTCCGTTATTTGGGCAGTTGTCAGCATGATTCTCGCCTACGACGTTCCCCACGTTCTTAAACAGTTAGTGGCCACGTGTTGGCAGTTTTCAAAGCAGTTTTGACCCTCTGAGAACTGTCTTGCGTGCGCGAGACAGTAAAAGTCTGTCTCGCCCGGCGAGACAGTAAAGACTGTCTCGCGTGGGCGAGACAGTGAAGACTGTCTCGCGTGGGTGAGACAGTAAAAGTCTGTCTTGCCCAACGAGACAGTAAAGACTGTCCCGCACGGGCGAGACAGTGAAGACTGTCTCGCGTGGGCGAGACAGTAAAACTCTGTCTCGCCCAGCGAGACAGTAAAGACTGTCTCGCACGGCGAGACAGCCCATACTTGCGTTCTTTTGACTTTTTGGATGATTTCCTTTTGAGCTGTATTTGGATATCCTTCAGCATTTTTTAACGCCTACAGCTGCTGGGGTTTGTTGCTGAACTGTTTTGAGCTTTGTTGGGGTTGTGTCTGTTATTTAACAATTTGTGTAGCTCATGCTGTTGCTGGGGTTTGTTGCTTGATTGTTTTGAGCTTGTGTAGCTCATGCTACTGTTAGGGTTTGTTGCTTGACTGTTTTGAGCTTGTGTAGCTCATGCTGCTGCTGGGGTTTGTTGCTTGACTGATTTGAGCTTGTGTAGCTCATGCTGCTACTGGGTTTTGTTGCTTGACTGTTTTGAGCTTATGTAGCTCATGCTGCTGCTGGGTTTTGTTGCTTGACTATTTTGAGCTTTGTTGGGGTTGTGCCTATTATTGGGAGCTTGTGCAGCTCCTGCTACTGCTGGGGTTTGTTGCTTGACTGTTTTGAGCTTTGTGCAGCTCATGCTGCTGCTGGGGTTTGATGCTGAACTGATTTGAGCTTGTGTAGCTCATGCTGCTGCTGGGTTTTGTTGCTTGACTGTTTTGAGCTTTGTTGGGGTTGTGCTTGTTATTGGGAGCTTGTGCAGCTCCTGCTGCTGCTGGGGTTTGTTGCTTGTTTACTCCCTATCTGCTGGGTTTGCTGCTATTTTGTTATGAGCTTGTGTAGCTCGTGGTTGCATTTTGTGTTGCTGTTTTGGTTTTCCTTGCCTGTGGGTTACTTGCTGTTTTGGTTTGCCTTGCCTGTGGGTTACTTGCTGTTTTGGTTTTCCTTGCCTGTGGTTTTCCTTGCACTTGATATGTGGCAATGATGATGATCAATGTTTACTGAGAATGCAATCTAACTTACATCGTTTATTATATCCAGATGAGGCAAAAGGGGATGAGATTGCAGCCTACATTGAATTGACAATGTCTAGGCGAGGCAATTCATCCTTATAATGCAATCTGTAATAAACATGTAAGTTATAGGTGGGGCAATCAATGATGACAAGTCGATCTATTACTGAGCCATACAATATCAATTAGAATTTGTACCCAGTTCAAACAACAGTTTTCATTACATCCTCAGTAGTTTTTGCAAGTACAGGTACATGACATGAAGTTTGTAATAATTAAAATAACACAAAAAATTGCTAAGAAAATTGCAGAAATTTTCCAAACTAGTAGTTGATTTTCGACAAGTCTCAATTCTTTCTTCAACTTCTTTGATTGCAAAATATATTTTTCTCCGTACCTATTTTCTTTGACATATTGGCTTCCTTGGTTGCTTGATGACTCTCCTCTTTCTTCAGCCTATTCGAAAAAATTACATTCTTTATTTAGGAATTTTGCACACCCCCAATAACACCTACCCTTATTTTTACCATTCTTGCACACTTTCATCGGTGTTCGGAGATGGCCGTCGCAATAAACTTCATAATTCTGCCAGCACTCTTCTGATATCATTTTCATGTCGGAGCAGCAAATTGAAGACAATGGGAATTTTATAAATGCTGAAAATGAGAATGCTTGGATTAATTGTGAGGCCTCAAGGTGAATTTATAGCCACCATGGCCCTCTACTAGCCGTTGCTACAGTGTTCTGACTATGATTTTTGAAATCTGAATTTTAAAGCTGAAAATAGCCGTTGCTACAGTAATTCCAGCAAGAAATATGAATTTTGGTTGCTTCTAGTCGTTGCTACAGTAAGTTTTTAAATGTTAAAGAGGCTAGCTGTTGCTACAGTATCTACTCCTAAAAAAAGGGTCTTTTTGAAGCAAACATGGTATTAGGAATTGGACCAATTCTATAAAAGTGAGATTCCTAATCCTTTGGGTGAAACAAACATAGAATGCCAAAAAATAGGATTCCATAAAACTAAAACTTGTCTATAAAAATTTTATGGATTAGGTTAGAATCCATAAATAAAATAGGATTCCTAATCCTATTCCTACACTCTATTGAACCAAACAACCCCTAATCCGAACTCAGAGCGGCATGCGAACGATTAGCTTCGGTGTGTTTTGACTACTTTTTGTCAGACCCAACCAAATCGAATTATATTCAAAACCGAATCATTTCGATTAAAGCCGGCTCGGTACGGTTAGGTTTGGTTTGTTTTGTCTGGCCATTGACTTGTCAAGTTAGAAAATTTTTAGACAAAAGACAATATTCTTCACTCCTTTAAATCTACCGGCCATCGTCTATTCGGAGTTTAAAAGCAAACTCGGCAAATCAACTACTTTACAAACTAAAATGAAGCCTTAATCATTTAAGAGTTATAGAGATATTAGGATGAGTTATCTTTTCACCTATGAGGAGCATAAATTTTTAGACAATTATATTGAGATCAGTCGATCTGGTTTCAAAAATTTCAAAACCGATCAGAACCATCAAAGTTCATCTGGTTCGGTCGGTTTTTTCAGTCCGCACCAAATAGTGCTCAACCATACTTGGCACCAAATTGACTAGAAAGTTGGGGTGCACAAAAATAGTCTCTTCAGAGACATCTCATAAAATTAGAACTATTATTGTATTCTCAGTCACCAAAGTGTAGCCATTTGCCAGGGCAACCAAATTAACGGCCAGGGCAACCCAAGATTTCGTCTTAGCCGACTTGCTGAGTCGACATCTCCTTAGATCGACTCGAATGGCGGAACTTGTGGCCCCTCTTGTCGAAGACGACTCGCTATAAGCTCACTCGACCAGCAACTTAACGCCTTGCGAGGTCGACTTGAGAGGCGTTACTTCTCGGCTAAGCCAAAGAACGACTTCAGCCTCGAGCTTCCCCTACTGACAATGTGTCAGCATCGCATTTAATGCTTGGTAGACGCCATCATACCTCTCGTCCCGATAGCCTTCATGACTCATCAGGCCATGTCGACACCGTCATGCCTCCAATCACCTCGCATTTAATGCCGAGGTGACCTCTTCTCCACTCGTCGACCGTCACCTGTAAAGTAGGTGCTGATGCAGCAGCCACTCTGTACTCATTTGTCGCCCTACTGTGCTCGGCCGAAGTGACCATTTTACCCTTCTTCTACCAGTATAAAAAGATGTACTATTCCAAAAATCAGTGTAAGCAAGCAATATCTGAGAACTCTTCTCCATTGCACTACACTTAAGAACTTCATCAGTTCATTATTTTCCCACTCAAGCTCATAAACTGACTTGATCGTCGGAGGAACTACAGGGAAACTAAGCTTCGTCCTCTCATGAACTATTATTTGTGCAGACTTTAGCTATTCAACTCAAAATCAGATATTCGGGGAAGGGAGCGGCCCCTAATCAACATCACACCTACCATATACTTGACTATTTGATTATTTAACATCAACGATTTGGCATCCACCATAGGGCCTTCTTTCTTTTTCGAGAAAGCATGTCTGGTTCTGAGAATAGAGCTAACCAGTCTCACCCAGAAGGACCACATCAGAGCTACATTACTCAAGCCCAGCTTGATGAAACAGCTCAGAAGATTTCTCAATCCTTCCAACAGCAACTCGCTATCTTCACTAGCGAGCTCCTCAGCCAGCTTCCACAGCCGCAACAAGCAACTTCTGCTCTTCCCCCACCTTCTGAAGACCAGAGATCGAAGACTCATCTCCCCCTCTGGAGTACAAAAAATAGTCCCACCTCGGACTCCTCATGCTGCTGCCAAGCAGCGGAGAGATCACGTTGAGTATGCGACTCCGCCACCACATTGGTCGACTCGTCCCCAGGAACCTCGCTGACGTCTCTTCTCTAATCCTAAAGTCACCGGAGAGAGTCCTAACCCTAGTCATTTCTAGGATCACATCAGGGGAGCAGTCTCTAAGACTCTCCCGCACCTCCGTGCCTCTCTAGTCCCCTCAGCTACCACAAGGGCTTCTGGATATGATCGGGTGTACAAACCAATTGTAGAAGCCATCGAGGGAAGGGAAGCACCCCCTCTCTAATGACCTCATGAATGCCCTACATGAGAAATTCAAGATGCCTCGCGTGGAGAAGTACAATGGCGAAGGAGACCCTTCGGAGCATGTCCAAAACTACTATGATGTGATGAGCATGCTCCAAGCATCAGAAACAGTTATCTACCGATGCTTCCCTATTACTCTGTCGTGGAGCACTAAGATCTGGTGGAACGCCCTTGAGAAGAAGTCCATCAACCACTTCTAGCAACTCAGCCATAATTTCATCCACCATTTTCTAGCTGATACCAAGCAGAAGCTACCCCCTCATGTGTTGATCCAGATGAGGCAAGGGCCCGGAGAAAGCCTTCGAACCTACTTTAAGAGATTCCAGGCGAAGAGGCTGTAAGTTAATGACTCAGGGAGTGCAGTTGCTATGTCCACAGTTGTGGCCGGCTTGCATAGCAACGAATTAGCCGACTCACTTGCCAAGAAGCTAGTCGCTAATTATGAGCAGCTGATGGCCAAAACTCATGGATATATGGACATGGAGGATGCACGAACTTACAAGGCAGCAACCAGAGCCACAAAGACCTCCATGGCCTCAACTTCAGCAACAACAACAGCCGCACTACCAGCACCAGCGACACCTACCGACACCCGCAGTAGCATGGTGGTGACGCCGACACCAGAATCGACTAGAGGCCACCCTACAAGGCAGGAGTGGCCGAGAGGCCCTCCACGAGTTGACTCCCACTCCAATCGGTCCGACATGAGAGATCGACGGATGGATCAAGCACTGAGGCCCGCTCTCACTATCTTCAATACCTCCCTTACAAAAGCTCTCGCCATGGTCTAAAAGGAGGGGCATCTCAATGAGCCTGCTCCTCATATGAGGTCGAACCCAAGGAGCAAGATACTCAGCAGTATTGTCGCTATCATAGAGATCACGACCACCTCACCGATGACTGCCGAATCCTGAAGAGAGATATTGAGGACTTGATTGAGAGGGGATACCTGAAGAAGCTCGTCTCTCAGAGAGACCGAAGGGAAGTTGCCCCAGCCAAGGCAGATGTTTGCGTCGAAAATCAATTTCTTTGTGGAATCCATTATAACTCGTTTACTGAATTACAGATTCAAAAGAGTGAGCCTTTTTATAAAACTTCTTTATACAAATAAAATAGAAAGAAGACTTCCTAGAAACACACGTAGAGAACATTTATCGATCGCTGCTTGCGCGAGATCTTTGCCTGTGCCGGAGACGTTTTAATCCGTGAACCGCTGAGTATCATATCCAAATTGATCGTGAAGAAGGTGTAGTGTTCTTAGTCTCAACGAGGAAGCCTAGAACAGAAGTAAATAACCTCAACAAGGTGAGATTACTATTCTTCTCAAGATCAAATCGATGTTTGATCTCAAGGGAAGGGTGAAAAGGCTATAGATCTCTCGAAACCTCCTGCTTTATGCTGAAGTTCGCCAAGATCTCGCCTCCCTTTCTCTGAAATTCGTGGGCTCTGCTCTCAAAATGTTAGCAACTCGCTTCCAGGTCCAAAATTCCAGATTACCCCTGCATATGAACGCTAGGGGGTATTTATAGGCTTCGAATACCGTATTTATGGATGAGATCTCGTGATTTGAACGTATCTTCAGTTAATAACAACTTTCCCGTGTTTAAGGATACTCTCAAGGCAATTAGGAAGCCACTGAAACTCACGA
This sequence comes from Asparagus kiusianus, assembly GCA_022839385.1. Lineage (NCBI taxonomy): Eukaryota > Viridiplantae > Streptophyta > Magnoliopsida > Asparagales > Asparagaceae > Asparagus > Asparagus kiusianus. The sequence continues at coordinate 59,911 of BQKN01062879.1, read as the reverse complement.
ATCCTGAGAAATTCATTAGAAAACACATCAGGGCACCCTCCATGTGCGAGACACACACTTTGTGCCTCACACATGTGTGCGAGACACCTTTTGGTGTATCACTTGCGAGACACATTATTGTGTCTCGCATGTGAGACACATTATTGTGTCTCGCATGTGAGACACATTATTGTGTCTCGCATGTGAGACACATTATTTCATTTCACAAGTTAGACACATTTTGGCTGTCTCATTTCGTCATTTTGTTGATTTACGCGCTTCGTCGTTTCTTCGATTCGCGTGTTCCTTTGCTTCCTTTTGGCATCAGATGATCTTCTTTGACTTAGATAATGACGTTCTTCATCTTCTCTTCATATCGAGCTATGTGCAGGAGCCTATAGATAATTTTGATGCCTACAGTTGACTTGGTCTAATAGTTCAGGGGAGGTTCGATCAGTTCAGGCGGACTTCAGAATATGCTGCGAATAACATGTCATAACTTTCAAACCGTAAGTCGGAATTAGACGAATTATATATGAAAATTATATATTTTTCCGAGACGGGTTTGACCAAACTGACCAAAGTTAGGTTTGCCACTGTTCGTTTTACCAAATTCCCTCCAGCTTGAGAGATATTAGCGTTTTTTGTCAGTTTTGAGCTTCTTTGCAATCTATAGGCAATTTTTACTGCCTACAGCAGATAGGAGATCCTGCTCGCGGTCGCCTCATCCTCAACTATAGTAAGTAGCCGATCCTTAGGGCCCAGCCATAAGGGGTCATCAACATGATCAGTTTTTAATAATCCTGTACAAAAATTTCATTCATTATAAATGATCTTTTAGAAACTGACTCCTGTTTCGCACTCTCATAGTGCCAAATCTATGTAGGAACAAAAGATCTTGGTGCCTTCTCATGGTAAACCCAAGGTACACTTTCCCGTTGGTTGACACCCACATTCGCCGTTCGACCAACACAGTAGGACCGAAAGGCCTAGGCGTCCTCATTAATACCTAGACACCTAATCTCCGGGTTGTCAAATTGCCAAAGACCCAAGCGTCCATATTAAGTTCTGGGCATCCAACCTCCGGTTTGCCATTTTGCTGAAAAGACCTAGGCGTCCTCATTAAGTCCTAGGCATCCAACCTCTGGATTGTCATTTTGTCAAAAAGACCTAGGCGTCCACATTAAGTCCCGGACACCCAACCCCCGGGTTGTCATTTTACCAAAAAGACCTAGGCGTACTCATTAAGACCTAAGCACCAAACCTCCGGGTTGTCAAATTGCCAAAGATCTAGGCGTACACATTAAGTCCTGGATACTCAACCTCCGGGTTGTTATTTTGCTGAAAAGACCTAGGCGTCCTCATTATGACCTAGGCACCCAATCTTCGGGTTGTTAAATTGCCAAAGACCTAGGCATCCACATTAAGTCTTGAGCACCCAACCTCCACGTTGTCATTTTGCCAAAGACCTAGACATCCACATTACGACCTAGGCACCTAACCTTTGGGTTTTCATTTTACCAAAAAGACCCGGACATCTCGCCAATAAAAGGCATAAAACAAGCCAGTCATCCCGACCACTCGACACTCGGGTCATCGCGACACGACCGACTCACAACAGTCAACACTTGTTCTCTCAATCAACAACAAAGCAACAAGCAAATAAAGCTAAAACAAGAAATAATTGAAGGCAGACTCCAGAATGAGAGCAAAGTCTAAATTTTTATTCCAAAACTTAAAACTTTATTACATTTACCCATGTCAATATTTACAAAAAGGCATGTCGATATTTACAATAAAGAAAAGAAAGAAAAGATACAAGCCCTCGGATCTCTCGACCAGATCCAGAAGTAGGGCTTGGAAGATTCGCCTCTGGGGCTACAGAGGCGAGAGTAGCAGAAGAGGAAGCATGAGGGACTTCATCGGGGTCATCTCCTGACTCATCCTCATCATCCCCGTTGTCCAAGGCTAGTTCCAGCCCCCCCCCCCCCCCCCCCCGCCTCTACTCACCTCGATCTTTTTAGGAGATCAAGGCAGCAAGAGACTCGGGGAGGATAAAGGTGGTCGGGCGCGGGTCGAGAAGTGGGAGGAAGCAATGAGGTCAAGTAGTCAACACCAACATTATAAGCCAAGGCCACTTCAGTTTTACCCAAGAGGCCCTGGTGCCAGTCGTCGACCACTCTCGCCCTATACTGCTCTGAGTCCAAGCGAGCAAGTGGATCCTTAAGGTCCTTGATAATTATTGCGGATGCCTGATGTGTCAATCACTCCTCCTCGAGGTCCCGCCTCAGTTGCTTGGCTGAGAGACGACTCGATCGGGCATCCTCCTTGGCCGCCACCTTAAGGCGCCTCTTGGACTCGACCTCCCCCCTCCAGAGAAGTCAGTCAGCCGTCTCACTTGGAAATTCCTTGCTGAAGGCGGCTGGCCTCCCCTTCAGCTGAGCCACCTTGCCTTAGAGCTTCTTAATAGAAGCCGCCCGCTTGGCGCCGTGAGATCTGAACCCCTTGAGGAGTTTATCTTTCGCGTCTAGCTCCCGGCGCCAGCTGGCTTCGTTGTTGTTTACCTCAGCCTCTAAGGCAACGACCCTCTTCTCCGCTTCCTCCCTGTCTGATTTCTCCTTGGCTTCGTTGCTGTTTAGCTCTTCTACCGAGTCGACCCGGACATGCCAATCAGCCTATTGGGCCCTTGGTCCTTCTTGGCCTTCACCTTCTTGGCCTTCACCCTCTGCCCCACCAGTTGGGCAACGATCTCGACCACTCGTGACCTCAAGCCACCTACCTCCTTAGGGTCGAGATTCCCCCTCAACCTCTTCTGGGGCCTTGAAGCCGAACCCGACTCTTCGCCCCTCGATTCCTCTTAGGGCTTTTTTCAAGGGGGAGGGCCAATAAACTCGCCCTCATCTTGTCGGCCTCAGTGGGTCTAGATGCTCGCCACTCGGAGAGATGCCATCTCAAAGGGATTCCCTCTCTCCCAAGACCCGACGTAAGAGCGAATCTTCTCCAGCTATCCCCTCTCTTCAGCAGTAAGGACGCACGACTTTAGCACATCCTTGTTGATTTCAGGCTAGTTGGGGTAGGAGAGGATGTCGTCGGCCTCGAAGACCCACACAAATTGCTCCTTCCAGTCTCTGTTCGACTCTGGAGCATTTGAAACAAGTTTACAACATCTAGTGTAATGGAGGAAGTAGTGGGGGTCCCTCCTCGTCGACTTGATACCGACCAGGCTCCCTAACAGGCGCATGCTCGGCAGGACGCCAACCCTGTGGCAGATCACCACGAAGCCTACCAAAACCCCAATTACATTTGGGGTGAACTGAGAGGGGGAACCCCCAAGGCGATGCATACATCCCTAATGAAGGGATGGAACGGCAGCCCAAGGAATTTTAAAAGACAATAACCGCCATCTTTATGACTCTGGTTCTATATATAGGCATTTGACTTTACAACTGTCGGAATCCGAACAGCCGGATCAAGTTTTGGTCAACGACCAAGATTAATTATCAGAATTTGAAGTACCATCTCAGGGATCAAGGTGTAGCCCACTTACATCGAATAGCTCACAATCTGCCAAGAAAAGCAGAGTTGTGGTAGTAAAAAAAATGTGTGGTGACGTCAGCCATGTAAAATCTGAGATGACTTTTTAGTTCCCTCATTTAATGCACACCCACGTCCATCCAAAGCTGCTCTTGTTTCACTTAGGCCTAGCTAAAACTGACACCAAGCAAAAGGGGTCAACTGTTATGGTATTCTCAGTCGCCAAAGTGTAGCCCTTTGCCAACAACGAACAAATGTCCTCCTACATGCACCACTTAAACCAAATTAACAGTCAGGGCAACCAAAGATCCCGCCTTAGCCGACTCGCCGAGTCGACATCTCCTTAGATCGACTCGAATGGTGGAACTTGGCGCCCCTCTTGTCGAAGACGACTCGCTATGAGCTCACTCGACCAGCAACTTAACGCCTTGCGAGGTCAACTCGAGAGGCGTTACTTCTTAGCTAAGCCAAAGGACGATTTCAGCCTCAATCTTCCCCCACTGACAACGTGTCAGTATCACATTTAATTCTTGGCAGGCGCCATCATACCTCTAGCCTTGATAGCCTTCATGACTCATCCCGTCACGTCGGCACCGTCATGCCTCCAATCACTTCGCATTTAATGTCGAGGTGACCTCTTCTCCACTCGTCGGTCGCCACCTGTAAAGTAGATGCTGATGCAGCAACCACTCCATACTCATTTGTCGCCCTATTGTGCTCGGCCGAAGTGGCCATTTTACCCTTCTTCTACTAGTAAAAAAAGATGTACTATTCCAAATATCAAGGTAAGCAAGCAATATATAAGAACTCTTCTCCATTGCACTACACTTAAGAACTCTTGCAGTAATTATTTCCCCAGTCAAGCTCATAAACTAACTTGATCGTCGGAGGAACCACGGGGGAACTAAGCCCCATCCTCTCACGATCTGTTATTTGTGCAGACTTCAGTTACTCAACTTAGAATCGGATATTCGGGGAAGGGAGCGGCCCCTAATCCACCTCACACCTACCATATACTTGACTGTTTGATTATTTAACATCAACATGAACCATACAGGAGTGCATAAAAATATCTATATCCATGGATATATCTGTATCTGTATCCATTATGATAATATATAGTTATTAAAAGCTAGAACCGATAGTATATGGTTATGTTTACGGTTATGTAAGGAAATATCCAGAACTATGTCTGAAATATTTTAAATATATGTTGATCATACATTTACAATTGCTTTAATCCTTAGATTAATACATTTGAGACTAACTCCAGTTATTAGTAGATCCACTTCTACCTTTTCGAATATAACGAACAAATTAATGAACGCTCTTGTATTATATAAACCATATATTCTTTGATATTATTTGGTTTTCTCACATCCATTTAGTATCCGCATATGTATCCACATATATTATATTCGTATGTATAATTGTACTCGTATATGATTTTAGCGGATTTAGACATTATCACAGGAATATCTGTAACTGTATTCGTGAATGACAAGTAGTTACAGATATAATAAATATCATATCCGAGTCATATCCGAACTGTACGCACCGCTACCAGAAAGACCCCCCAACGGGGTGATTTTGGAAACGATCATATCTATGTCATGGTAAATTACAAGAAAACCCTCGTAGTAACTTGACATTGCAAATGGGGCCTGTAGTATTAAATTATTTCACATCTCTGGTTCTTTATCTTCTAGGATATACACATGATTTAAGAAGTATACACAACAATGGGACTGCGCACATAATACGCACCGTCAGACAGCAACAATGAAGCAGAGAGCACAGATTCTCTAGTTACCCCTTCAACCTTCAGCGTAAACGATTTCTTCTCCATAAGCGATTTGAATGAAAATGTGGTTGGTTCAATGCTAACCTTGAGATCCGATGGACTCGTGATAGTTGCTCTGTAAGAAGAACTCGCTGATCCAACATTAGTAAGCGTTCTATTGAATGTAGCGGAGAAATCTATTCCAGTTTTGACGGATAGAGCGAATGAGGGATAGTTGAGATCCCATACAGTTCCGTTGTTAGTACTAGTGCAGCTGCTGTTGTCGCCGGTAACAAGCTGTAGATTTTTAGTACTGTATCCCTGCCCACATAGCATTCTCACATAATCTGCTTCGTCTGCATCGTAAACTAACCCCGGGTTCGCTGCTGCAACGGGGTTTACTTGTCCTGCACCGTATGCAAACTCCATTTCCTCGTTCGAAGTTGCATTCATCCGATGAGCTGCAGGAAAAAAACAGGAAATTGGTAACTAGCTAAGTATGGGAGTTATTTGCAGATACACCCCCTGCACAATGGGAGCGTAGCTTTTCGTCACCCGTGCTCTATTGTATTAGCACATACGCTCCCCGATCCCGTGATGGAATTAATTTTCTGATAGCTATTAAACTCATGCGGAGATCACAAGGGAAGGTTCTCGGCGCATATCTAACTCTAACTATCAGCAAATATGATAATAAAACAAGACAATCGGAGATAAGTGTCTACAACCTCATAGTACAGGAGATTACTTTGGATAACCGTAGATGGAATATCTATAACAAGAACTGAAGATACGAGTCATACCTGTAGTCATCAGAGCAGACTTGATAGCAGCAGGAGACCAATTTGGATGGAAGGACTTGACATAGGCAGCAGAGCCGCTTGCGTGAGGGCAAGCCATGGAAGTGCCTGAGATTATGTTGTAAGCTACTGATCGCTTATCTTCACTGTATTCTGACATGGGTGCTATAGGCGACCACGCTGCCAGTATGTCAACACCCGGGGCAGTCAAGTCAGGCTGCAGGAAATATATGTCACTCAATTGAGTTAATATCAGCATAAGCTACACATGTGAGACCATAATTTTACCTTGAGAACGTCTCTGGTGATGGGGTTTGGCCCTCGGGAAGAGAAAGAAACGACATAGGGAGCTGCAGGATCATCAACCTGTTGGCCCTTTTGTATGTTTGCCGTTGGATGGCTGCAAAGAATCAAATAAACTACATTGTAACCATGCGGTAAAAGGGATCTTAATTGTCTTATATTTACCCAGCAGCGGAAAAGATTGTACATGCCTTGTTGTGTTCATGTAAAGGGAAACATTTCCATGGTCAAGTTTGCCCAAAACTGTAGTCAGCAATGGATATGAGAATGCGTAGTCTGTGTATGTTCCCTGCATCACTGCACCAGTAGCGCCAGCAAGCAAGGGCCCAGAATCATCAGATGATGTATCACAAAGAACAATCGTTCCCTTCACTGTGGTTATGTTTAAAGAACCCTGGTAGCAGTATCTGCATTACATTATTATTACCAATAATCAAATGTTATTCACCGAAAAATGATAGAGACTGAAGACTAGATTTTCAGAATTTTACCTGGAGGTTGACCCATCATACCCTGCAGATGTATTTGGTGCATTGCCTCCATACACCAAAGGGTACATTTTATCTTTCAGGTCAAACGGGCTGATTGCAGCTCCCTGAAGAAGAAATCAACATGGGCAAAATTAATTGAGTTTTGTTATATAAAAAAAAAAGATTAAGGCCCATAAAAGATCAAGAACAGACTTTCTATGCTTATTTAATTTACAATTAGTGTATAGTAAAATTTTAAAAAGTCTTACCTAATCACTCATATTTTCCTAATATAGGAAACTTATAAACAAATGCTTTTGTCACCTTGTAAGCCTTGCCATTCCCTAGTTTCATTTCTGCAACGAAACGCCTATCGATGGTATTTGCAGCTACTGTAAGTGACCATGGGGAGTAATTTTCCACTGAATATGAACCAGGACCACTGTTCCCCGCAGAACTTGAAGTTAGTATCCCATTCTTCATAGCATGGAAAGCTCCTATTGCAATCGAGTCCTCAAAGTAATCCAATGGAAAGGATCCTCCTACCGAAAGAGAGATGATATCAACCCCATCTGCAATTGCATCATCAAAGGCAGCAAGAATATCGGCATCAGCGCACCCAAATGACCAGCATATTTTGTACACCGCTATCCTAGCTGAGGGAACACCTCCACGGCCTGTACCCTCAGCAAAACTATAGAGGTTCATGTCTGCAATTTGATGGCCTGCAGCCGTCGATGAGGTGTGGGACCCATGACCTTCTGAGTCACGAGGCGAATCTATGTCTCTTAAGCTTAGCTCTCCATCAGAATTGTAGTATTTTGCGCCTATGATCTTACTGTTTGATAGAAATCACTAATTACATTTAAGTGTATTTGTTATGTTAAATAGTAAATGTCAGTTTATTAAAGATGTTACTTGTTGCAGGTGAAATTGGATGACGACTGGCATGTTCCTTTCCACTTGGTTGGTGGAGGACCAAACCCTTCGTCGCTGAAGCTATCAGACTCTGGCCAGATTCCAGTGTCTAGCATGCCGATGATGACATCACTCTCATATGATGCTCGTCTTGCGTTTACAGGGAAGCCTACAAAGTTCCATGATCTTGTCGTGTGAAGCTGCCTTACCTTGCTTGGAAAGACTGACACCACTTGACTCATTCCTACGATTACCAAACGGGAAATAAGACACATCAGGCTTAACCCCTCTTTTTTTTAGAAATATACTTGATTGCTCCAGGAATATAAAATATAACCGTTAAAACTGTTAAAATTTACTTACTAGATATCTCCATTGCTTCTTCATCGGACAGGTTAGCTGCAAAGCCGTTAAAGCTCCTTTGATAACTGTGAACCAATGATTCTGACACTCGACTGCATTACGCATGACAAAAATGCGAAGTCATGTATCTTAGTCATTGAATCCAATAAAGCAAAAGGCGAATAATGGGGTAATGTGTCCAGAAACAGCAAAGCAGGTTTTAAAATTTTTATTGTGGGGGGGGGGGGGGGGGGGGGGGGGGGGGGGGGGGGGGGGGGGG
>BQKN01062879.1:36032-47784 GCA_022839385.1 Asparagus kiusianus | reverse complement strand
GTCGACCGGCCCTGATCCAAACGCACAGTGGCTTCTGTGCACGAATGTGGTCGACCGGGCCGGTCGACCGCCCAACCTGAAAACCTGAAACTGAGCCTGAACTTCTACACCAACAAGATTTATTTAAGCCATGCTTCATAAACACGGCATGTCTTAGCTCAGAGTAACCAATCTAAAGAAAACAGTGGTCAGTAGTCTGAAAAAGGCATTTTAATTCCAGTATTTTGACTCATAGGAGCTTTGCAACTTCAAGCACTCTGGCTTTAGCACGGAGACAAAGGATATCAGGTTTTGAGTCCTCATGGCTTCGTAACTCCAACAGTATACACTACAATCGGACTTCGCACATGATGTACACCATCAGATAACTCCAAGGAAGCCGACACTATAGCCCTTGCAGTTCCTCCTTTAACTTTTAGGACAAATGATTGCTTCTCCATCAGCGATTTGAACGAAAATAATCTTGGTTCAACATGTATCTTCAGCTTCCCAGCGTTTCTCACGGTAGCCCTGTACATGGATTTCGGTAATCCAACATTAGTTATGGTTCTCCTGAAGCTGGCAGAGAAAAGCTTTCCACTCTCGACAGATAAAGCAAATGAAGGATAATTAAGATCAAACACAGTCCCATTATTGGTAGCAGAGCATCTGCTATTATCTCCAGTGACAAGACGAAGTTTTTTAGTACTACAGCCTTGGCCACATAGCATACTTATATAATCAGCTTCGCCTGCATCGTAAACTAAACCAGGGTTCAAGGCCCGAGTTGGGTTTATCTGCCCAGCACCATAAGCCAACTCTGCATCAATGCTCTTAGATTCCTTCATTGGGTAAGCTGAAAAAAGAAATAGAAGATTTGAAATTAAGTTAGTAATTGTATGAGCCAATCTGATTGTTGTTAACTGAACAATAAACGTCATCATGTAGGCTGGAGGGAAGTGGTAAAGTGGCTTCTATAGGTCTGATAAATCTGGAATTGACCAATTCTAGTTGCAACCTAGCCTTATGTTATCCTTCAGTTTTTTAATCTTTAGATCATTAAGGAGAAAAAAACGAACTTTTTGTTGATTAGTATAGAGAAGGAATATTGGGAAAAGATTATGTGATTTTCTTAATCCAATGAAAGAATACAATGGTCCTTATATATAGAGAGAAGGAGCCAAGCTATACAAGGAAGTAATACTAATATACCATGATTCCAGGAATCATAACTATACCATATATATCTATACTATATATATGTATACCATATATTCTAATACTTCCCCTCAAGTTGGCACATATATATCAAACATGTCTAACTTGCTAATTAACTTGGCAAATATCTTCCTCGTTACTGCCTTGGTGAGTATGTCAGCCAGCTGATCTTCCGAGCGTACATGAGGGACGGAAATGACTTTCTCTTCTAACTTTTCTTTGATGAAGAACCTGTCTACTTCTACATGCTTTGTCCTATCATGCTGAACTGGATTATGTGCGATATTGCATGCTGCTTTGTTATCACAGTATAGCATCATAGGTTCCTTTGGAGGGAAACCTAGATCTGTCAGTAGTAATTTCAACCACAATAACTCTTGGATACTGATTGCCATTCCTCGATATTCTGCTTCTGTGCTTGAACGGGATACCACATTTTGCTTCTTACTCCTCCAAGTGACCAAGTTTCCCCCTAAAAATGTGAAGTACCCTGATGTAGACCTTCGGTCACATATATTTCCCGCCCAATCATCATCAGTATATCCTTCAACCTTTAGGAAGTCTTCATTCTTTGAAACAAGATTCCTTTTTCCAGGGGCTGCCTTAAGATAGCTGATGATCTTCATAACTGCCTGCATATGCTTCTCCCTTGGATTATGTATGAACTGACTGACGGTATTCAATGCATATGATATATCAGGCTTTGTATGTGCCAGATACATTAGTTTTCCTACCAATCTCTGATAGCGCCCTTTATCAATGGGCACTTGGTCTGTTTCAACTTCTAACTTCACTCCTTTTATTAGAGTTTCTGATGGTTGACAAGTAGACATCTCAGTTTTATTTATCAAATCTAGGGTATATTTCCTCTGAGATAGGAAGATGCCTTTTGATGACCTAGAAACCTCGATACCCAGAAAATACTTCAAATCCCCAAGGTCTTTCATTTCAAACTCCTAAGATAGGTGCTTCTTCAATGCATGTTGTTCATGAGGGTCGTTTCCTGTGAGGACCATGTCATTGACATAGACGATAAGTGTCGTAATATTCCCATGAATCTTCTTCAAAAACAAAGTATGATCAGAATTACTTTGACTGTACCCGAACTTTTACATCGATCTCGTGAATCTCCCAAACCAGGCTCTGGGGGATTGCTTTAGTCCATACAAGGATTTTTTTAACTTGCAGACTTTATTTGTATGCTCAATCGGGATCTTATATCCAGGTGGGAACTCCAGATACACCTCTTCCTCTAACTCTCCATATAGGAAAGCGTTTTTACATTGAATTGTTGTAGACGCCAGTCCAAATTAGCAGCTAATGAGAGTAACACCCGCACGGTATTAATCTTTGTCACAGGTGCAAATGTCTCCAAATAATCAATCCCGTGTGTCTGTGTGTAGCCTTTTGCAACTAATCTCACTTTGAATCTTTCAATTGTTCCATCTGCTTTGAATTTCACAGTGTACACCCACTTGCATCCCACCTTCTTCTTTCCTGTTTTTAATTTCCATGTGACATTTTTTAATAATAACTTCATCTCCTCGTCCATTGTTGATTTCCATTTTAGATTACATACAGCTTCCTGCACACTGTTAGGAATAGATACAGAGGATAATTGATTCACAAAGGATTTGTTAGATGTAGTTAACTGATCATAAGACACATAATTACTCATAGGATATTTGGCTTTAATTGTAAGGTCTGGATCATATGTGGATTTTGGTACACCTCTATTTGCTCGGTTGGGAAGTTGTTTTCTGGGAATAGAAGATGATACCTGAGAGGACTCAGTTTCAGGGATATCTGAAGTGGACGATTGGTTATTCGAGTCAGGCGGGGGCTACACAACTTCATTCGCCAGGGTTGTTGCTGTTACATTATCAGGAACTGGCGTTACTTCGGTTGTCTCGGTTATCGGTGTTGGGCTTGAAGTCAACGTCGGGAGCACTTCTATTGAGCTTGAAGTCAACATCGGGAGCACTTCTATTGAACATATCTCTTCCTCACTAGTATTTCCAAATAATTAAACTTCCTTATAATGGTCCCCCTGAAGCTCAGCCCGTTCAAAGTACATAGTATCTTCATAAAATGTCACATCCATAGTGACAAATATTTTCTGTGTGGGGGGATGATAACACCGGTAACCTTTTTGGGATGAGGCATACCCAACAAAAATACACTTGAGGGCGCGAGGTTCGAGCTTGTTCCGTTGCTCCTTTGGTAAGTGAACAAATGTAACACATCCGAACACCCGGGGAGGAAGATTTGGTATGGTAGGAGCTGCGACAAGTTTAGCTAAGACGTCGAAGGGTGTCTGAAAGTCAAGAGTGACTGAGGGGATCCGATTCACCAAATAAACTGCCGAGGAGAGGACTTCATACCAATAAGATGCAAGTGTCTTTGCCCCGATTAGTGATGCCTGAACGACTTCTAACAAATGGCGATTTTTTATTCGGCAACCCTATTTTGTTGAGGGTTATATGTGCAGGTAGTCTGATGAACAATGTCGTGAAGTTTAAAATATATCTGTAACTCGTTACCCATATATTGATGAAACAGGAGAGGGACCCCATACATCAGAATAAATAATCATAAATGGAATTGAACTTTTTATCCATTGAAGGTTTAAAGGAAGTTTGATGACTTTTAGACAGTTCACAAATCTCACAATGAAAAACGGAACAATCAACTTTATTACATAAACGGGGAAAAAGTTTCTTTAAGTATCCAAATGTTGCTTGACCTAATCGTCGATGTCATAGCCAAAGATCATCTGTAATCTTCTTCCTAGGGGTACTAGTGTTCAGAGCTGTGTTTTTCAATTCCGGTTCAAGGTAGTACAACTGTCCACATCTAACACCATAATCAATCGTCCTTTTCGTCTGTATATCCTTAAAAATATAATGAGAAGGCCAGAAGATAACAACACAATGTAAAGCCTTAGTTATTTGAGAAATAGATAATAGGTTATACTCTTAAGATGATACTACTAGGACAGAGTTAAGATTCATGGTGTTTGATAGATTAACGGGTCATTTTCCTATAACGGGAATCAGAGCATCGTTAGCTGTGGAAACAAAAGTCTGAGATGATGCTGTAATAGTAGTAATCATTCTCGAATTAGATGTCATATGATCAATGGCACCAGAATCAATCACCCATGTATTATTCAAAACAGAGACAGAATGTAAAGCTTTACCAGGTGTATTTGTGGTGGTGAGTAATCCTGAGGCCTGTTTGTTGCCTCCATCTGTGGTCTGATTTATCTGGCGGTTGTGAGTATCCTTCCACCAATCAGGATAACCGATGATTTCATAGCATCCCTTTTTTGAGTGTTATGTCCTCCCACAGACAAAACATGGAGGATATTTGGAAGATGAACCCCAAGGATTTGATTGAGATGCATTTGTCCGGTTCCCAGATCCGGTTGTTCTCTCCGAGTTTTGCCAATTAGGAGCACGACTTATCATAGCTGTAGTATCTTTTTCGGTTGTCATTGCCTGTCGTCGAAGAGCTTCTCATTAAATCAGGGCATAGACCTCTTCTAATTCAGGAACGAGATCTTTTCGTAGAATCTCACCCCGGATTTGTTCAAGATCATTATCCAACCCGGCAAGAAAAATGTGTACCCTCAAGCGTTGAATAGATTTCCTGTAAGATTCAACATCATTAGGGCTCTCCATAATCACCTTATCACGATGATCCAACTCGCTGAATATCTCTGTCAGCTCCCCATAAAATTCAGATAGTGTCACACACCCTGTTTGACAGTGAAGGCTCGTTGGTTCAAAGAGAAAACCTGTAATTCATCAGCGCCATCGTAAAACACAGTAGCCAAGGATTTCCAGATTACGCGAGCTATAGGAATACAAATGTAGCGTTTCATGATTTTCGGTTTCATAGACATCAAGAGCCAACGTTTCACTCGTTGGTTATCAGAGGACCACTTACCAAATTCCGGTGTTCCTTCTTTCAGTATGGAAGTAGAGCCCTTAATAAAGGAGAATTTATGTTTCTGAGCGATGTGCATCTCCATAAGTTAAGACCACATGTCATAATTGGTTCCATCCAGGAGAAGGCCAATGTTGAATGAGGAGCCCTTAGTCTGAATAATGAGATGAGAATCCTTCCCTGACTCAACGATCATGTTTGTGGGGTCGAGAGCCATTGAAGGGGTGTAGGGTCGAGAATCTGGAGTCGTGGGATGAGAGACGGCGGATGAGAGCCCTGGCTTCAAATTGCACAGAGGCTTAAGTCTATATTCTTGTTTCTCGAAGGAAATAAGAATAGAAGTGGAATTCTCGTTTCTCAAAGGAAAAAAGAATAGAAGTGAAAGATCTCAACAAGGTGAGATAGACACTCTTTCTCTCATCAGTTCTATGACTGAAATATTGAGGGATACAATCTTCCTCTCATCAGTTCAAGGACTAAAATATCGCGGGAATAGTCAACATTGTGAGGATGCAAATGGGTTGTGGCGGGGGTTTTGGCTTGCAGCGGGTGCAAAGGGGGGGGGTGTTGTTCAGCTAGAGGAGGAGGTCGACCAAAGGGGGGGCAGCGGGTTGTGGCGGCGGCTAGGGTTTTTGGGTCGTGTATGGCTCTGATACCATGTTGATTAGTATAGAGAAGGAATATTGGAAAAAGATTATGTGATTTTCTTAATCCAATGAAAGAATACAATGGTCCTTATATATAGAGAGAAGGAGCTATACAATGAAGTGAGCTATACAAGGAAGTAATACTAATATACCATGATTCCAGGAATCATAACTATACCATACATTTCTATACTATATATATCTATACCATATATTCTAATACTTTTTTCCCCTTCAGAAACAAGCTAAATATCCCTTGCTCCAATATGAAAATTATGAAACCATCTCTGCCTTAACATCAGAGCCCCATTCCAAAAATTCTCCTACTTAGGAGAAACTTTTTGGTCCTGTGAACTAATCTTTTTCAACCTCCAAGCTTTAATACGCCAAAACATACAAAATATGCACCCCTAAATCATACAGCATTTCAACTCTAGCAGCAACTCAAAATAAAAAAAGAACCCTAAAGTTAGCAAATCAAGATTAAAATTTCATTAGGAAGTTGAAATTGCGAGATTAAACGTTAGTTACCAGTAGTCATTAAAGCAGACTTGATTGCAGCTGGAGACCATGTTGGATGGAATGACTTAACATAAGCAGCTGCACCAGTTGCATGAGGGCATGCCATGGAAGTACCTGAAATTATGTTGTATGATGCAGGGGGAGACGATATTGGTGACCAGGCTGCCAAAATGTCAACCCCAGGTGCACTTAAGTCAGGCTACACAAATGTACCGGTGCATTAGACATCCATTAATATTGCTGTTTCTTGACAAATATGAGAAAAAATTAATAAGAGTTACTTTGAGAATATCTCTTGTGATGGGGTTTGGCCCTCGTGATGAGAAGGAAACAACATACGGGGCAGCCGGATCATCAAACACCCGACTCTTCAAAATGTTCGCCTTCGGATGACTATAGAAACATCAAGAAACAGCTTAAAATCGTAGTACAGAGTATGAGACCTATGGTTTCTCTTCTTCTGATTCTTTAGTCTAATTTAATGAGAAAAATAATTTGCAATTTACCTTGCTTTGCTTATGTATTGAGAAACTTTTCTAGCATCCAACAGTCCCAACACGGTGACAGGTAATGGGAATGGGTAGGCTACATCTAGGAAGTCACTTTGCATTACTGCACCAGCTGCGCCATCAAGCGAAAGGCCCGAAGCATCGTTTAAAGTGTCGCAGAGAACAATCTTTCCTTTCACTAGATTTTTTTGCAAGGATCCATTGTAACAATATCTGCATATGTCACAAAATCAAATATTTATATCCATGAAAACTTTGACATGTAACCTTAATCAAATAAGCTCTGAAAAGATACTTGTGTATAAATAACAACAAACAGATGCTCACATGATTCTAAAAAATCATATTTGGGATGTAACTTCACCTTGATGTGGATCCATTGAAGCCTGCAGAGATGTTAGGCACATCTCCTGCATAGACCAGAGGGTGCATTGTATTCTTGAAACCAAAAGTGTTGACTGCCAGTCCCTACGTAGAAATGCAGTATATAAAGACTAACCAAGTTACTAGAAATAACCACAATCTTTTTCTACTTTTTCTGGGCTTGACAAGTAGTGCATAAGGCACGTGGAAAATGAACGTGCATACCTCATATCTGTTGCCATTGCCCAACCTCACTTCTGCCAGAAACTGCCTATCTATGGTGTTAGCCGCTACTGTTAGAATCCACGGAGAAAAATTCTCTATCGTGGAAAACATGGGGCCACTGTTCCCACCAGAACAAGAAGTCAATATCCCATTCTTCATGGCATGGAAAGCTCCAATGGAGGAGGCATCCTCAAAATAATCCTCTACATCAGTTCCCCCAACAGAAAGAGAAATAATATCCACACCATCTGCAATCGCATCATCAAATGCAGCAAGAATGTCTGCATCATAACACCCCTCAAGCCAGCAGATCTTGTACACTGCAATCCTTGCAGCAGGAACGCCTCCTCGAGCAGTTCCCTTGGCCAAACCATGCAGGCTCGCATCATGAACCTGACGTCCAGCAGCAATAGATGCAGTATGCGATCCGTGGCCAGCTGAGTCTCTAGGTGAATCAATGTCACCTTCTTTCAACTTTCCTTCGCTACGATAGTATTTTGCTCCAATAATCTTACTGTAGACATTATATATGAAGTTATAAATTTTGTGATCATGAGTAATAGGCTAGGCATGTACTTGAGCTGAGATTATAAATTCATGGAGACTACTATCTCTATTATTAATTAATATGCCTGGTTATAAATGAATGTGGTGGTACTGGTAATCACCATTAATCTTACTTGTTACAGGTGAAATTGAACAGAGACTGGCAGGTGCCCTTCCATTTTTGTGGAGGCGGACCAATTCCCTCATTGTTAAAGCTCTCGGATTCTGGCCAGATCCCAGTGTCGAGCATGCCAATGATTACATCCCTCTCAAATGGTTCCCTGTTTGCTTTGACTGGGAAGCCTGTGAAGTCCCATGATTTTGTAGTGTGGAGCTCCCTTCTCTTATTAGGGATGACTGACACCACCTCGTTCATGCCTGAATAGAAGAGGATACATGAGCTAACAATGACAGTTTTATATAAGAGTTGTGATGCAAGAGGTTACTAGCTATCTTCTCCACTTCTTCATCGGAGAGCTGCGCTGCGAAGCCATTGAAGCTCCTCTTATAACTATGAACCAAGCGTTCTGATGCACCACTGTGTTAAGTATACAAGAATTATGAAGCACACTTTTCAGATTTCAAGTCGCAAAAACTGCAGTTTATGCAGTGCACGAATAGTCATAAGTAAATATTAGCTCCAATTGAGTTGTGGGAAGCATTTGCAAGTGGACGTCAAATGACACAGACACTAACCTGCCAACCACTTGATCAAGTAAGTCTATGTGAAGAGATTTTACTGAGGAAACATCTTTCAGTTGATCTCCCATGTATACAATGTGCACCTGTAATTAAGGATACAAATTAAAATAAAGACATTTCTCTGCATGTGAAATAAAATAGGACTAGTATTGATAACAAACTGCAGGACTGTAAACACGACATCTATTTTGTAGGACAAAATATTTGCCTTTCTATCTGTATCTAATGCACCAGAACTGATGAGCGTAGCAAGGAAAAATAGTATCCATGAAGAACGAGGAGGGGATTGGTGAACCATGATGTGAGGTGCATTTCACGCGAAGGGAGGAGGGATTTAAAGGGTTTCTACATTTTGTACATACCTCCTTATCCTAACAAAATCCAAACATTAGCCTCCAACATGAAGCTTACCATCTAATTCTGAATTGATGCATAGATCTTCTCACCAGGTGGTGGACAGATCAACGTGCAAATGAATTATTTATATCTCAGCCATGGCACTTCTGTTTAACTTTATGTCAAAAAAAGGGATTGAATGCCAAAAGAGGCTACCGGTTCTTTGAATCATGAGGCGTCAATACCAGAACTATAGTACCAAATCAAGCATATGTTGTATGCTTCTGTTATTTTCTGTCGCTGCTTGCGTTAAAATCAATTGTCTGTTGGACAGGAGAACTTCACAGTTCATATGGCTTGGGCAACTCCAGCTTGCATGATAGTCTGTAATCTATACTAAATTTTAAGAGTTTCAGCTCTTTGTGCCTCTCAAATAGCATGCTCCCCCCAATGTGTCTTCAATCCCCCCACCCCCCAAAACCCCTTGAAGAGCGGCGGCGCAGCGGAAATCCACAAAGTTGCCGAGAGAGAAGGCACACACAAAATCAAATAAAAAATAACAGCACAAACTCAAAACATGAGATTTACGTGGTTTGGCAAGTTGCCTATGTCCATGTCCATGGGGCAATGGGGGGTTCACTATTAGAGAGAGAACACAAAATAGAGATTACAAATCACTCACAAACCCTCAAATTAATCTCTCAAACAAAGCTCTCAACTCTCACCAATTTGCTCTCACAAGAAATCTCAAAATCACCCTTTATCCCTCTCAATTCAGAACAAATTCTGATCAATACAAAACCCTAAAATCGTGTTTCAATATATATCAAAACACAGACCCAAACAGAACCGGAAACCAAGCTCAAGCCCTAACCCGACTCACGGTCGACCGCCGACAAAGTCGCGGTCGACCATGGCAAACGACAAAAACCAAAAATCGATTACAGGGTTTGGCGGTCGGCCGCGACGGTCGACCGGCCAGAGTGCAGAGACACACTATGTACTCGTGCACGTTTTCGGTCGACCGTCGAAGTCATCGCGGTCGACCGTACGGTCTTCAAAATGTTCCCTTCGTTAATTTGCCTCAACTTCGTCACCGACGTTCCCGTTTCTACAATTCTCCATCTATGTGAAGTTTTCTCAAAATTGAGCTGACACCAATCAAATCAAACGTCTCACTTGTTACGTCCAGTACGAAGTGGAACAATCCACTACAACAGACTCAATCCATAACAAGTCGAGAACCCAAATAAGAATGTGAACAAACTCCAAAATTTCGGTATCAACTCATCAAACCGGCTGCATCAAAATAACTGCTTACGTATCCTCTTGCCCAACGAATCAAGCCTCACGTAGTTCATCCAAATGGCCGCAAAAAACTTCAGTCAACTAGAAAATTTCTCAATCCTTCACCAACCTTTCGATCATTAACACTAACCAATCTGCAGCTGATCACGCCCCTGTTATTCTCAAAGTGAAAAGACAAACTCTCTTCTAAACTTGCATCTCTCCCCACCAACTCTGTTTTGGAGTTTAACCCCCCAACTATATATGTAGAAGAAATACAATTACCAATCATAGCCAAATCTGAGTTGTGTCCACCAGCTGCACTCAAAATCTGATCCTAAACCTCCGGTTTCTAATCCTCAAACTCATCATCTGTATCTGTTGAGGGCGGAAGCCACTAGATGTGCGCCAAGAAACCAAACCAAACACCGAGAGAGAAGGCAACTCAAATCAAACGATAAAAACTCAAACACAAAGTTTAACGTGGTTCCGAAAATTACCTACGTTTACGGGACAAGAAAGGATGAGTTTTTACTATAGAGAAAAGAGAGTACAAAGTAGAGAATACAAGATCACTCAACTAATGTCTCAAACAAATCTTTCAAATCTCACAAACTAAACCCTCAAATAAATTACTCAGAAAGATCTCTTTTTTATGTTCAAAATCACCTTCAAGCTACCCCAAAATCCAATTCTGCCAATTGGAACAATCGATAACCCTAAACAAAACGTATTTCTATTTATATCAAATAGAAAACTCAATCAGAACAGGAAACCAAGCGCAGGTCCAACACCGAATCGTGGTTGACCGTCGCGCCAGTCACGGTCGATCGTGGCAAATGACAGAGAATAAAAAATCACTACAAGGTCTCGCGGTCGACCATCGCGCTACTCGCGGTCGACTGCAAAAAGTCCAGAGACTTTTCCAGGCTACGTGCATGTTCGCGGTCGACCGTCACGTCAGTCGCGGTCGACCTACCCGAACTCAAAATTGTCCTCCGCTATTTCCTAAACTTTATTGTTTCCTCTTCAATTCTCCATCTCGGTGAAGTTTTTTCAAAACTGAGCCGACACAAACCAAACCAAATGTCTCACTTGTTGCTTCCAATACGAAGTGAAATGAAATCACAACAACGGATTCAATCCATAACAAGTTGAGACCCAAATAAGAATGCGAACACTCTCCAAACGTCGGTATCTACCCATCAAATCGGCTGCATCATAAATGACTACCTACTTGCCAAAGGAATCAAACCTTCACATAGTTTCCCAAATGGCCTCCAAATACCCTCAATCAAATAGAAAAGTTCTCAACTCTTCACCAACAAATATGCGGTTGATAGCTCTCCAAATGGCCTCAAAGTGAAACAAATCAAGCACCTCCATCTGAGATGAACCAATGGTCGTATCCAAATCATATCCACCAGTGATAAACACGTAAAATATGCATTATCTTAGTGTGTT
>BQKN01062879.1:14338-36022 GCA_022839385.1 Asparagus kiusianus | reverse complement strand
AACTCATCATCTGCACCCAAATACAAATGATCCCCTAACTGTATCACATCAGCTAAAATCTCAAACGATACAGTATGATCTGGAGTATGTGGAGTAATCTTCACCCAATGTGAAGTAGCATCGCTCTCCATCTGATGCGATACATCTAAGGTCTGTTCAAAACTCTCCACCTGTTGAGAGTCAATTAGCTCCCTCATCGAAGCCTCAACCGAAGTGACACTACCAAACCAAACATTCAATGGAGTTTTACCTCTAATCACAACGATCGTCAACCTATGATCAAGATAATCCAAATATGTCAAAGCTTCAACACTAGAATCAATGCTCGATATAAAATGTCGGTCCTCCTCCAGTAAGAAATAACTCACCAAATCTGCCATCTCATCTCATTGTCCCAAGATTTTCTTTCCACCGAAGTGTCTCAAAATGTCGTGAACTCGGCTCAAATGCAGAAACATGTCCCTCTTGTACCTCCTACTAAAATCAGAATAAAGTATCTTCACCTTTCTGCTAATCTCACACTTCTTCAATCTGTTGGAGACTATTAGGACTTTATCCAATTGGGATTTGATTGTAACCCAAGCATGTCTAGAACAGTCACCAACAAAAGAAACCAAACATCGATTACCTCCTAACGATACCTCCTTGGAAGGCCTCCAACCATCCGTGTGAACTCCCCTTAAAAGACCCTTAGTGCGGTGAATAGAGGTGTCAAATTTCACATTGATCTTCTTGCTCACATCAAAGTATTCACTGGACTTTAAATTGCAGGCTTGTGCACTCATCTCCAAATCAATACTGGAATGACAAAGTCCCAAATGCCGTAATCTAGTCGAATCAGCAGAAGTCGCCAGCTCTCCACATGTCACCAAAATTTTAATCAAATAGTACAGGTTATTCCTCCTGACGCCCTTTATCACAATCAGAGAGTCTTCCACGACCTCGAGAATCATATCCTCAGCATGAACTTTCAGACCCTCTCCAACCAAAGCTCCAATTGAGATCAAGTTTTTCCTTAAGGAAGGAACATATCTCACACCACATAAATCCTTAACAGTCCCGTCAAATATTTTGATACGAATTCTATCTATTCTAAGGATTCGGCATGTACGGTTGTCTCCTATGCATACCACATCACTATCCAGCTTCTCAAAACTGAAGAACCATTCCTTTCTAGGACACACATGATAAGTCGCACCACTATCTAATATCCACTCAGATTCCTCCGAATAGCTATCTGTAAGACTGATAGAAAGCGAATAAATAAAAGTATCAGAAATATTACCATCCGATATAACGATATTTGCTTCTAATGATGGTTGCTTCCCTTTTTTCTTATGTTTATTCTTCATCCATTCGTTGAACTTTGGTCAATCTTTCTTCTAATGACCAGTCTCATTGTACTAAGCACACTGATCTTTTCTAACTGTAGGATGTCCTACTCTAGACTGTGACTCCCTATTCTTCCGGTTTGGATTATTCTCTCTTGTGATCAATACATCTGCCGTTGTGTCACTGTAGACTCTTTATCCTTCTTTCGAAACTGGTAATTCACAAGTACAGGGGTGACCTCACTATATGAAAGAAATATCTTCCTATTAATAAGAGTAAGGATGAATGTCTCATATTCCTCGTCAGGCAAGGAACTTAACAACAACAACGTCTTATCCTCATCTTTAATCACAACATCTATATTCACCAAATCCGTAAGAAGCTTCGTGTAGTGGTTTATGTGATCACCAATGGAGGTCTCATTCTTCAAGTGGAAGCGATAAAACCTCATCTTCAAATACAAGCGATTTTCTACACTCTTGGTCACATACTTGCTCTCAAGGGTCTCCCAAATCTTCTTAGCCGAAGTCTCATTCATCACATCATACTTTAAATCTTGAGTCAAACAAAACCTAATCACACCATACGCCATTCTGTTCATCTTCTTCCAAACCTTCTCATTAATATCATCTGACTTGCCATCCAATTCCAAAGTATCTTTCAAATTTTACGTGTTCAGCGCATCCAAAACCTCACATCTCCATAATCCAAAATTATTTGTGTCATTAAACTTCTCCACATCTATCTTCATAGAGTGTATATTCAAAGTTTAAATCGTCTTCACGCCAGAAGTACCACTCTCAACACCCAAAGTACCATCTTTCCCAGTCATCTTCCTCAACACACTAACAACCAATGTGGAACAAACTGAAGAATAAATCCAAAATTAAAAAAAAGATAAGAGTCTTTACTAAAAAGATCCTACCTTTATCACCAAATGAAGCTCTCGATGAACTTCCAAAACGATCTATTCCTCCAAATAGCCTAAACGTAGCCCGAGCTCTGATACCACTTGTTGAGGGCGGAAGCCCCTAGATGTGCGCCAAGGAACCAAACTAAATGCCTAGGGAGAAGGCAACTCAAATCAAACAATAATGACACAAACTCAAACACAAAATTTAACATGGTTCGGCAAATTATCTACGTCCATAGGGTAAGAAGGGATGAGTTTCCACTATAGAGAAAATAGAGTACAAAGGAGAGATTATAAGATCACTTAACTAACCTCTCAAACAAATCTTCCAAGTCTCACAAACTAAACCCTCAAACAAATTGCTCAGAAAGATCTCTCTTTTCTATGCTCAAAATCACCTTCAAGCTACCCTAAAATCCAATTCTAGCAATTGGAACAATTAATAACCCTAAACAAAATGTATTTCTATTTATATCAAATAGAAAACCTAATCAGAACAGAAAACCAAGCCCAGGCCCAAAACTGCATCGCAGTCGACCGTCACGCCAGTCGCGGTCGACCGTGATAAACGACAGAGAACAAAAAACCACTACAAGGTCTCGCGGTCGACCGTCGCACCACTCGCAGTCGACCGTAAAAAGTCCAAAGACTTTTTCAGGCTACGTGCATGTTCGCGGTCGACAGTCACGCTAATCGCGATCGATTACCACGCCAGTCGCGGTCGACCTGCCCGAACTCAAAACTATCATCCGCTATTTTCTGAGCTTCGTTGTTTCCTCTTCAGTATCAACATCAACTATCTGATCCCCAAACTGTATCACCTCAGCTGGAATCCCAAACAATACAGAATGATCTGGAAATAAGGAGTAACCTTCATCAAACGTAAAGTGGCATCATTCTTCACCCACTGCGATACATCTATGATCTATCCAAAACTCTCCACCTGCTGAGAGTCAATAGGTTCCATCATCGAAGCCTCATCAAAAGTGACTACCAGACTATCCAATAGAGTTTTACCTCCAATTACAGCAGACGACAACCTATAAGTAAGATGACTCGAATATGTCAAAGCCTCAACCCAAAATCTCTTCTGCAAACTTCTGCTTGACAACAAACACCGTTCTTTCTCCAGTAAGGCACAGTTTTTTAAATTTGCTACCCCATCTAGTTACCCCAAGATTTTCCTTCCATCGAAGTGTCTCAAAATGCTCTGAGCACGGCACAAATATAGAAACGGTTCCTTCTTGTACTTCCTACCAAAATCAGAATGGAGTACTTTGCCTTTTTTATCTATTTTAGTCTCTATATACTTCTTCCATCAGTTGAAGACTACTAGGACTTTATTCAAACGGGGCTTGGTTGCAACCCAAACATGCTTAGAACAGTCATTAACAAAGAAAACCAGATATCTATTACCTCTCAATGATACCTCCTTGGAAGGCCCATAAGCGCCCACGTGAACTCCATCTAGAAGGTCCTTAGCTTGGTGAATAGAGATGCTAAACTTCACCTTGGTCTTCTTGCTCACATCAAAATGTTCATTGGACTTCAAACTACAAGTCAATGCACCTTTCTCCAAATCAATACTGGAATGGCCCGGCCTCAAATGCCTCAGTCTAGTCGAATCAATAGAAATCATCAGTTCTTCACCCGTCACCATACTTCCAATCAAGTAGTACAAGTTACTCCTCCTGACACCCTTCATCACAATACGAGAGCATCTCACAATCTCGAGAACCACGTCCTCAATACAAACTTTCAGACCCTCTCCAACTAAAGCTCCAATCGAGATCAGGTTTTTCCTCAAGGAAGGAACATATCTCACACCATGTAACTCTCTAACTTGTTACACCCTAATGTCACTAGGAAAGAACCCTAGAGGGGGATTGGGTGAATAGGATTTATGCTAATCTAATCCGATTTGATACCAATTAAAACTAATTAACAAATATCCTAACAAATTAGATATGCAACAAAATATATATGCAAAGATATACAAACAAGGGTAAGTAAACAAATATAAACAGTATAGTGGATAAACTAGACAATGAGAGAATAACGATAGAGATAAAAAAAATATAAGTGCACAAGCCAAACTCAAACACACAAGAAATAATCACGGAGTTCGAACCTTCCGTCCTACGTCTCTGCTCCCTACTCCTGGGGAGAAATCTACTATCACACTTGATTTTCGACATACATCGGATTTTCGACGCTCACCCGAAAACGTTTACATCACACAATATCGATTTTTAACACTCACCAATGAACGTTCACAAACACTCATAGTGTAACTACACAACTACCACCTCAAGTATTGGCCTCTCACGTGTCTTCCTCAAATACTCAAAATTACGACCTACCTCTACGCTTTACCACCGACCCCACTCCTCTTGAGACCGATCACGTCTCTCATATTTATACTCCTCTTGGTGCATTTATGCAATACAAAGTGAATCCTCACAATTAAGCTCTCCAACAAATGATTATTCTCTAAATAAGGTAAGAAATCAATTAAACCAAACTTAATATTATAATCTCACAATCCCAAATATAACATGTATGAAAATACTAAAAGCTCAATGTAGGTGTGTGTAACAAAGAGATAAATCAAAACTAAACTCAATGTAATTCTAGCTAATAGAAATTATAATCAAAACAAATAAATAAATAAAAGAGAGATAGAGAGAGAGAGAGATGAGTTGAATGCCCAAATACCAAAGGATGATCTCCTCAAGCTTTTGTGAAAATTTCTTCACAAACAAACTCTCTTGAAACAAACTTAAAACCAAACTTAAACACTTGTAAACTTGTTTTGAAACTCTTAAACATTCATAAGAAACAATAAAAGTTGAGGGCTTTTTATAGCCTCTTAAACCAGCCAAAAACCCCCTAAAAACCCACAAAAATAAAAACTAGCCGTTACTAGCCGTTATAGGCTGAAAAGACCAAAATACCCCAAAATCCAGCATTCTGAAAATTTATGTATCTAGCTTTGTAAAATTAATTAAAAATAGTAAATAACTCTAAAAATAATAAAAATTTTAGGTAGGTTTCTAGACATGTATATGAACATGTTAGAGAAAAAATTACTAAAATATCACTTCCCAGTTGAGAGAAATAATTATTTGAACACATATATTATAGATTCTAAAAACTGTTGAACACCCGATTTTATAAAATCAATTCAGCATAGTAAATCAACTCCAAAAATGATAAAATTTTTAGAAATGTTTGTAAACATGTAATAGAACATGTTAGAAAAATAATTTCTCAAATTGCATTTCCTATTTGTGAGATATCATTTATTTTGTAAACCGTTCAAAACATAAAAATATATTTATATACGTGTTGTTAAGTTTTCATGTGTATGTAGCTAAACACATTGTTTATCAAAACTAAAAATGATAAATATGAAACATATATATATGTATATAAATAAGTATATTTGTTTCATATTTATATAAATATGAAAAACTATAAAACCTAAACTATAAAAACCATACCCAAGCAATCTTGATCTTCAATTTGAGCTCGTCTTGGTAAACTTTGCGGATGAAGCTAGATATTGGATATTTGACTTAAATTATATTGACTTCATACTGATATTTTTACGAACCTCCATTGGATGTGATCGTGTAGGCTCAATTTCATCCTACCTTCGACTGATTGTTTGTCTAAAATAAATACAAAAACACAAATACTAGACAAACAATATTAATTATAAATTATTTATTAAAACATCATCAAAACAAAAAGACCAACAATATCCCCCTTTTTTATGATGATAAATAATTTACACAATGAGTATATAAAATATACAATAAAGTATAATACTCATAAACATAA
This sequence comes from Asparagus kiusianus, assembly GCA_022839385.1. Classification (NCBI taxonomy): domain Eukaryota; kingdom Viridiplantae; phylum Streptophyta; class Magnoliopsida; order Asparagales; family Asparagaceae; genus Asparagus; species Asparagus kiusianus. The sequence goes on along the minus strand of BQKN01062879.1, from coordinate 29,928 downwards.
ATATACTCATATATTTCTCCCCCTATGGCAACATAAAAATAAGGATATAAAAGAAATAGGAAAGCGAAAGATCCTCCTACCTATAAGCATGGTGAGTATAAAAACAAATATAGTAAAAATCTCTCACTATTAAAATGTCTTAATGAATATATGCAATGAGGACCAAGGTAAACATATGTGAGCAAGCATAGACAAAAACATGCTAGGCAAAACTCACATACAACAAGACAATGAGAACACATATAGATATATTATTATGGAAGAGTGTGTCTCAAATCAAAGACATAAAAACCATATGAAAATAGATTTATGAAAATTAATGAATAGGAAACATGAGAATCATGAAAAAAAATTTCAAATAAAAACAAATCACTCAAATGAAATTATAAATCAAGATTTAAATCCCATTAAATAAATTGATATCAATTTTTGACAAAGAAAAGACAAGAGGTAATCATATCAAGCTCTTAAGTTTGTCTCAACCCATATAAAGATTTTAGCACCCGGTAAACACGATTTGGTAAATAAACATCCAATAAATCCGGAAGTTGCTCAAATAAATGAAAACCAAAAAATCATGAAAACAAAAGGATTATCCATAAAATTGTTTTCAAAAAAATATGTTTTCAAAACCAAGCAATAAAAAATAAAAAACAATAAGAATCTTGGTATTTTAAAAAAATCAAACTTGTTTTGGTACTTGGTACCTAAGAGTAAGGATATGACCCCTATCATTTAAGCTCAAAGCCCTAAGGTTATGAACCTATTTGGACGTATTTTATGCACTAATCCGGTCATAACAATAATCTTGCAAATGACCCTTCCGATTGCAATATGTGCAATGAAAGCAACCTATTTATTTTTCTGGACCATTAACTCGTACACAGGAAATATTTGCAAACATGGATGGTCTTTTAAATTTATTTTGCAAATGTGAAAGTTTTAAATCAAAACAAAATTTGGTCAAATGATCAAACCTACCACAAAAATCATATTTAAATACATTAGCATGCTTATGATGAGCTTTGTGAGTATGAGCATGTGAATGTGTATGTGTACATGATAAAGAAACTAAATAGGATGCACAAGGAGCATTAGCATTCTTATGTTTGTGTGCATCATACTAAAATTTAGCTAGATGGCCTTTTTCGGCCGTAAATGGAACATTTATAAACTTTGCTACATAAATCCGCATAGTGTGTAGGTGATTTAGAAGTTGTAGTATCATATTTAGCATACTTGTTCATAAGTCTCTTATGATTATCAATGCATGTGTTTAAAGTTAAATCTAAGCATGATATATGGTTTTTCACAAGATTCAATTCATTATTAGTCACAACATCATTGATAATAGAAGTAGAGCATGTATGGTTATTCTTAAAAAAATCAAATTCATTTCTAATGTATTCTACTTCTAGCATGGTATCATTATTAACATGAGTTAAGCTAACAATAGATGAAGACATGTTATTATTTCTCAAACTTAACAACTCATTGTTTTCTTTCAAACTAGCATTCTCTTTAACAATTACATCAAGTTTGGAAGCTAGTGACTCATGATCGAATTTTAATTCTACATGCTTGCTTTTTAAATCAATAAAATTTTTATGCAATTAGTTATAGGCATGCATTAATTTTTTATATGCACATGCGATTTCATTGATAAATAAATCATTATCAGAATCGGACTCGCTTATCATATTAGGGCTATTGCTTAGTGGTCGTGTGCATGATGCTCCAATAAAACTTGAAGAGAAAGCCGCCAAAGCTCGTCGGATCGTCTCCAAGTTCCCTTGATGCGCTTCTATGAATTTCCATAATGTGTAAGCGCTTATCAAATGAATCAAGCTTGTTAGAAAATAATGAGTCAAAAGCATTATGCAAAAATTCTAACAAAAGTTTATTCGTGGTAAACATTCTTAGATCATTTTTACTCCAGTTAGATTTCTCCGAAGTAGGAACAATATAAGCATAATCTATAATTTCCCATAAATCAAAGTGTCTAGATCGAACAAAAAGTTTAAATCTAACACACCATTGAGCATAAGGGAAATTATCTAATCTACGAGCAATATTAATGGTATAACCTAAGCTAGATGTACCGTGCGTATCCATAATTATAATTATATGTAAGCAAGACAAATACAATTAAAACTAGATTAGCATAATAAGATAACTTGGATCTTTAACTCAAGACGATTAGACTTTAAATCAAAGAGCATCAAGTTCTGATACCAATTGTTAGACCCTAATGCCAGTAAAAAACCCTAGAGGAGGGTGAATAGGATTTATACTAATCTAATCCGATTTAATACTAATTAAAACTAATTAACAAATATCCTAGCAAATTAGATATACAACAAGATATATATGCAAGGATATACAAACAAGGGTAAGTAAACAAATATAAATAATATAGTGGATAAATTAGACAATGAGAGAATGGCGATAGGAATAAACAAAATATAAGTGCACAAGCCAAACTCAAACACACAAGAAATAATCACAGAGTTCGGATTTTCCATCCTATATCTCCGTTCCCCACTCCCGGAAAGAAATTCACTATCACACCGGGTTTTCGACGCTCACCCGAAAATATTTACACCACACAATATCGGTTTTTAACGCTCACCGATCAACGTTCACAAACACTCACAATGTAACTACACAGCTACCACCTCAAGTGTTGGCCTCTCACGTGTCTCCCTCAAGTGCTCAGAACTACGACCTACATCTAGCCTTTACCACCGACTCCACTCCTCTTCGGACCGACTACGTCTCTCACCTCTACACTCTTCTTGGTATATTTATACAATACAAAGTGAATTCTCACAATTAAGCTCTCTAACAAATAACTGTTCTCTAAACAAGGTGAGAACTCATTTCATCTTAACTTAATGTTACAATCTCACAACCCCAAATATACTATGTATGAAAATACTAAAAGCTCAATGTGGGTGTGTGTAACAAAGAGATAAATTAAAGCTAAACTCAATGTAATTCTAGCTAATAAAAATTATAATCAAAACAAATAAATAGCTAGAAAAGAGTTTAGAAAACTTCTCCAATGAATGACGAGAGAGAGAGAGAGAGATGAGTTGAATGCCCAAACACCAAAAGAAGATCTCCTCAAGCTCTTGTGAAAATTTCTTCAGAAACAAACTCTCTTGAAAACAAACTTAAAACCAAACTTAAACACTTGTAAACTTGTTTTAAAACTCTATTGAACATTCATAAGAAACAATGAAAGTTGAGGGCTTTTTATAGCCTCTTAAACTAGCCAAACCCCCCCCCCCCCAAAAAAAAAAAAAAACCTACTAATGGGGACAAGAAATGGCAATATTTGATTAGTTGATATATTTTTGAATTTTAAATTTTAAATTTTGAATTTTGAATTTTAAATTCTGAATTTTGAATTTTGAATTTTTAAGGGATTGATGTTTGTTTCTATTTTTATTGCACGTTATGTGCACGTAGTTTTTTTTTATAAATAAGGTTGTATGAGACTATTGAAAATAAATGAATTATTAAAAATTAAAATAAAATTTGAGTTGGTTTAATTTGGATGTGAAACCTAGGCCTTGGGTGTGAAACCCTAGGCCAATACATGTTCCTCTTCTTCTAGTCGTCAAACCTCTATCTTCACTCGTTCATCTGTTCATCTTACAGCCTCGCTGTCCCTACCCCTTCTCTTCCACAAGCTGCCGATCTCTCCCTGCTCTCCTTACCTTCGAGCATCCGTTGTTCAGTTCAACCTGCATCGACCCGACGACTACCTATGGGACATCGCACTCATCCCGTCGCCGTGTTGTCATCAGTTCAACACTGTCGCACTCGTCGTCATCGGATCTCCGCCTCATCATCGTCGTTCAGTTCACTGTTGTCGACACATCACCTCTAGAAGTCTCTCACGTCGAGTCTGTTCAGACCGACGAATGTTTTATTTTCTTTCGTCCCTTATTTTTCTGTTGATTTCATTTTGTTAGTTAATTGCATGAATAATACATCTCTAAACTCTTGTCGTATATTCACTGCGTACATTATAATTATGAGTTGAGAGTATCTGAACATGTGACTGCTTAAACTTGATATTGATCTTAGAACTTGCGAAAATGATAATTGATATTACGATTAAATTATTCGAGATTGGGATTATTTATGACTATCTTTGCAAATCTTGTTAAAATCCATTTATCATATTAACTATTTTAGATTAAATTTCCTGTCGAATATCATGATTTTTGGTGAAACGGTGAGTTGTTCAAATTAAATCACTGATTCTGATAGACCCCCTGTCCCGTTTCGTATCATTTTTGGTATTAGAGCATGGTTCTAGGGTAGAAATTTTTTTTATTTTTTTAAAATAGTTGAGTCTTTTATTTGATAAAAAAACTCATTCATCTCATTTAGTTGTTAGTACATGCCACTCGCACATGTCTACCATATCGATTAGAAAAGTCAAGTATGTCAACTAGTGAGTCAAGCATGTCAGGCAGTGTAGAATCCGAACTCCTTAAGAAATTCGTTGAACTAGCAGCACGATTTGACGGCACCAACGAAAGGCTTGCTAGGCTCGCAGAAGCATGCGTTATAACTCCGCCACAAGGTCAAGGCTACGGATACCCACCGCAAGGTCTTGGGTACATCGTTCACCGACCCCCACCTCAACCTATGCCTGATCCACCAACCTTTGATGGTAAGATCGATCCAGAAGCTTACTTTGACTGGCTGAAGAGCATGGATCGCTACTTTGAATTGTACGCCCTGACGGAATCCCAAAAAGTCAAGTTTTCCACAATGAAGCTCACCGAACCCGTCTGTCAATATTGGTCCGACTTCGAAATGATAAGGCATATTAGAGGTGAGTTACCAATTTTTACTTGGCGAGAAATGACCGACGAACTAAAACAAAAATATCTCCCGCCATCGTTTATTCATAGATTGCTAGATAAGTGGCATTGTCTTACTCATGAAACCAAATCTGCAAAAGAGTATATTGCTCAATTTGATGAATTGTTTACTCGATGCAGCACCATTGAACCAGAGGCACCAATGAAAGTCTTATCAAAATTTAGAGCTGGATTAAGAAGCGACCTCCAAACCGAACTCTTTGCTAGAGGAGTAAACACCCTTGAGAGAACTTACGCCTTAGTTCAAGATTTAGATGAAGCCAAATTACACCAATCTCATAGGGCTCAGAATTTTCAAATTCATTCCTTCCAGTTTTCCCGTTCCAATACCTCTAGTCAGCCTCCGAGTCGATCTAACCCTAGTCCTTCCCAGTCTAGAGTCAATTCCAAGGGTCAGAAGTCAGAGAGATCTCTCTCCAAACTTAGCCAATAATTCAGTGTTGAAATTGTCAATGATATGGGCACGTTGCATCCGTCTGTACAACTCTGTTCAGAGTTAGAATTAATAAGCTGCCTATAATGGAATCAAAATCTATTATTGAGGAAAACGTTAACCAGGCTGTAGATTTGATAGAATCTAACTCTAAAAAGGAATTCCAGAATACTAAATTTGATAAACCATGCACTTCTGTTCCCTCTGAGACTACCGCTCTGATCACGGAATCCACTAATGTCATCGCTGAAGTTGTTTTTAAAATCGAAACTCTGATCACGGAATCCACTAATGTCATCACGGAATCCACTAACGGCAGATTAAGATGCAAACAGAGTATATTGAAGATGATAAGTTTCTACAGCTAACTCGACGGAGTCGAGTTTTCTCCCATCCGGCGAGAATAATGAGGATAAGAAATGACAATATTTGATTAGTTGATATATTTTTTTAATTTTGAAATTTAAAATTTGAATTTTGTATTTTGTATTTTGAATTTTGAATTTTGAAATTTAGTTTAATTTTAGTTGAGTGATTTGAGGGATTGTTGTTTGTTTCTATTTTTATTGTACGTTGTGTGCATGTAGTTTTTTTTATAAATAAGAATGTATGAGACTATTGAAAATAAATGAATTATTAAAAATTAAAATGAAATTTGAGTTGGCTTAATTTGGGTGTGAAACCTAGGCCTTGGGTGTGAAACCCTAGGCCAATACATGTTCCTCTTCTTCTAGTCGTCAAACCTCTATCTTCTCTCGTTCATCTATTCGTCTCACAGCCTCACTGTCCCTACCCCTTCTCTTCCACAAGCTGCCGATCTCTCCCTGCTCTCCTTATCTTCGAGCAGTCGTTGTTCCCGCCTCCATAAGCCGTCAGAACCACCTCAACAGTCGTTGATTTTCCTCCGTCCTCCTCCACTCTTCGAGCCATCGTTTATTTCATCTTGATGTCGCTGCCGGCCTCGTCCCGACGCCTGCTACCTGCATCGACCCGGCGACTACTCCTAGGACATCGCACCGCCCTCATCACATCGCCGTGTCGTCATCAGTTCGACACTGTCGCACTCGTCGTCATCGGATCTCCGCCTCATCATCGTCATTCAGTTCACCGTTGTCGTCGCACCACCTCCAGAGGTCTCTCACGTCGAGTCTGTTCAGACCGATGAAGGTTTCATTTTCTTTCGTCCCTTATTTTTTTGTTGATTTCATTTTGTTAGTTAATTACAGGAATAATACATCTCTAAACTCTTATCTTATATTCACTACGTATATTATAATTATGAGTTGAGAGTATCTGAACATGTGACTACTTAAACTTGATATTGATCTTAGAACTTGTGAAAATAATAATTGCTATTGCGATTAAATTATTCGAGATTGGGATTGTTTATGACTATCGTTGTAAATCTTGTTAAAATTCATTTGTCACATTAACTGTTTTAGATTAAATTTCTTGTCGAATATCATGATTTTTGGTGAAACGGTACATTATTCAATTTAAATCACTGATTCTGGTAGACCCCCTGTCCCGTTTCGCATCACCTACAAAAATAAAAACTAGTCGTTACTAGCCGTTATAGGCTGAAAAGACCAAAATACCCCAAAATTTAGCATTCTAGAAATTTGCATATCTAACTTTATAAAATCAATTAAAAATAGTAAATCAACTACAAAAATAATGAAATTTTTAGGTAAGTTTCTATACATGTATATAAACAATTTAGAGAAAGAATTTTTGAAATATCATCTTCCAGTTGAGAGAAATAATTATTTGAACACAGATATTATAGACTCTGAAAACTACTAAAACACCCAATTTTGTAAAATTAATTTAGTATAGTAAATCAACTCCAAAAATAATAACATTTTGGAAAATATTTTTAAACATGTAATAGAACATGTTAGAAAAATAATTTCTCATTTGTGAGATATTATTTATTTTGTAAATCATTCAAAATATGAAAATATATTTATATACGTGTTGTTAAGTTTTCATGTGTATGTGGCTAAACACATTGTTTAATAAAACCAAAAATGATAAATATGAAATATGTATTTATGTATATAAATAAGTATATTTATTTCATATTTATATAAACTTAAAAAACTATAAAACCAAAACGTGTATGTGTGTATATAATTGAGCTTAAAGTATCTACACACAAAGCATAAAACCTAAACTATAAAAACTATACTCGTCTTGATAAACTTTACGGATGAAGCTAGATATTGGATATTTGACTTGAATTGTATTGGCTTCATACCGATATTTTCGTCAACCTCCATCGGATATGATCGTATAAGCTCAATTCCATCCTACCTCTGACTGATTGTTTGTCTAGAATAAATATAAAAATATAAATACTAGACAAACAATATTAGTTATAAATTATTTGTTAAAATATCATTAAAATAAAAAGGCCGACATAACTATCTCATCATACATCTTGATGCAAATTTTACTTATCCTAAGGATCTGGCATGCACGGTTATCACCCATGTACACCACACTACTATCCAGCTTTTTAAAACTAAAGGACCATTCCCTTTTAAGGCACACATGATATATTGCATCACTATCCAACATCCACTCGGATTCCTCCGAATAGCAATCTATAGGATTGATAGAGATCGAAAAAAACAAATGAGTCGGAAATAATATCATCCGTTTCGATGATGTTTGCTTCTGATGATGGTTGTTTCTCTTTTCCCTTTTGCTTGTTATTCATCCATTCGCTAAGCTTTAGATAATCTTTCTTTCAATGATCAGTCTCTTTATACCAAGCACACTGATCTTTGCTAACTGTAGGATGTCCTACTCTAGACTGCGACTTCTAATTCTTTCAGTTTTGATTTTTCCCTCTTGCGATCAATACCTCTGCTATTGTGTCGTTTGAAAACTCCTTGTCTTTCTTCCTTAGCTGATAATTCACAAGAGTAATGGTAACCTCACTATACGAAATGGACGTCTTTCCATAGATTAGGATAAGAACGAAGGTCTCATATTCTTCATCTGGTAAGGAACTCAACAACAACAATGTCTTGTCCTCATCCTCGATCATAACATCCACATTCGTCAAATCTGTAAGAAGCTTCGTGTAGTTATTCATGTGATCACCAATTGAGATTTCCTTCTTTAACTAGAAACGGTAAAGTCTCATCTTCAAATACAAGCGATTTTTAACACTCTTTGTCAAATACTTACTTTCAAGAATCTCTCAAATCTTCTTTGCAGAAGTCTTATTGATCACATCATATTTTAGATCTTGTGTTAAACAAGACCTAATGACGCCACACGTCGTCCGATTCATCTTTTTCCAAACTTTTTTTTTCAATATCATCCGGCTTGCCATCCAATTCCAAAGTATACTCTAAATTTTGCACGTTCAACGCATCCAAAACCTCACATCTCCATAAATCAAAATTGTTTGTGCTATTAAACTTCTCCACATCTATCTTTGTAGAGTAGATATTCAAACTTTGAATGATATTCACACCAGAAGTACCACTCTCAACACCCGATGCATCTTCTTTCCCAGTCATCTTTCTTAAAGCACCAACAAACTAATGCAGAACAAAGTGAAGAATAGATCCAAACTGATAAAAGGTAGTTTTTTTATCAAAAAAAGATCACACATTTATCTCCAATTGAAACCCTAGAAGAGCTTCCAAAACGATCTACTCCTCCACCAAACTCCAAGCATAGTCCGAAGCTCTGATGCCACTTGTAATGTGGCGGCGCAGCGGAATCCACAAAGTTGCCGAGAGAGAGAAGGCACACACATAATCAAATCAAAAATAACAGCACAAACTCAAAACATGAGATTTACGTAGTTCGACAAGTTGCTTACATCCACGTGGCAAGAAGGGGAGGGGTTTTCACTATTAGAGAGAGAATACAAAATAGAGATTACAAATCACTCACATACCCTCAACTTAATCTCTCAAACAAAGCTCTTAACTCTCACCAATTTGCTCTCACAAGAAAGCTCAAAATCACCCCTTATCCCTCTCAATTCAGAACAAATTCTCATCAATACAAAACCCTAAAATTGTGTTTTAATATATATCAAAATACAGACCCAAACAGAACAGGAAACCAAGCCCAGGCCCAAACCTGACTTGAAGTCGACAGTCGACAAAGTCGCGGTCGACCATAGCAAACGACAAAAACCAAAAATCGATTACAGGTTTGGCGGTCGACCGGCCAGAGTGCAGAAACACACCATGTACTCGTGCACGTTTCCGGTCGACTGCCAAAGTCATCACGGTCGACCGTACGACCTCCAAAATGTTCTCTTCGTCAATTTGCCTGAACTTCGTCGTCGTCGTTCCCGCCGCCGTCGCCACCACCACCACATCATGATGTTGTTTTGAATAAGTTAATATTTTCAGCATAGCAAACATTAAAGAAAGGTATTTACTTAAAAGAGTGGATGCGCTAGAATGATCCCTTGAACAAAGATGCTTCCTTTTTTATTCAAGAACCTTACGTTGTGCTTGGATGTTTCTAAAGAAGGAAATTCATCATTGAAATCATGATCTAACCCTTTCCCCATCGAAATGGAATCTCCTCTTTTTCAAAAGGCTACATGAGACGTTTTGGTAAAATATTACAACTGGAAACACACACACACGCGCACAGAGCATACACACACACATTTGACATCAACAATTAAATTAGCCCTTTGCAAGAGAAGTTTCTGATTTTTTTTTTTTCCAATAAAGTTTCACTAGCTTAAAGAAAATTCTGGATTTAAAATCAAAATAAATAGAGTGTGACAAGAAACACTAACTATAAAATGTCTGCTCAATGTAGAAATCTTAACATCATTAAAATTCAGCGATTATTATTATACATCCAAACGCTTCCCTTTCTCTGATCACTCTCCCCAAATCAAGCTAAAAAAAGACAACGAATAAATAAAAAAATTCGTTACCTGTTGATCTCCAGCCCGCTGCGGTCTTCGATTAGAATCAACGAAGCGAGCACAGAATCGATCGAAGGCAATTTCGAGAGGAGTTGAAGCGCGGTTGAGTTTTAGGGAAAGCACGCTGGCTGCTCAGAAGAACTCAAAACCCTAACGCTAACTTTAAATCTCTTCATTAATGTTCAATTTTCACTTTTTTTAAGGCTTGTTCATCTCTCAAAAAGGGAGGGAGACAAACAAAAATTCGCTCTTTGAATCCACGCAACGGTCGACCGCGCTCCGAATAGATCCAGAGGAAAACGAATTTTGCACTTACAGCTTTGCAGGTTTGGGCCCGTAGCAAGTGGGCCTCGTTCACAATAGTTGGTCTAGGTTAGCTATTAGCCCAGAAGCTCAGGTGAAAGTCCACCTGGATCGCCGTGAAAAATGGGCCGAGTCGCGTAAATTCCTTGTTAAGCGAAGAAAATGTATTTTATAAGCAGGGATCTTCTAGTCGTTCCTATTGGCATATCAATTTTAGAGGGTGTTTGGGAAGGCTTATTTTTTTAAAGCTTGTAAGCTATACTTAACTTTTAGTATCTTTTGACTTGAATACTATAAAAACTGTTTGGGTAAAATAGTACTTTGCTCGGTCAAACCTAGCTTTTTTAACTAAGCTTATAAGCTAGTTTTTCAAAAACTAGAATATACCGGTTTTTTAAAATAGGACTCATAAGATATTTTATTTGGCATTTTATCAAACAGATAGAAATAAAAAAAACTAGCTTGACAAAAATTGTAGCTCTTACATTGTTAGCAGGACAAAAAAGCTACTTAGGCTGGATTAATCATCAGGCGCATGAATGTCTGTATATTTTTTGTAGGGAGAAATGCTTCCAGCCCCCAAAACCAAAGAAAAGGTGCTACCCCCTCCCAAGACTTTTTCAACGCTCTCAAAACCCCCAAATTCGTAACAACTATGCACTGAGCCCCCAAAACACAAAGCCCAAGAATTTTTCATAGGTAAAGACTATAACACCCTTTATCTCTCTTATGGGCATTGATCAGCTGGGATGGGAGGTACGACGGCGGGATTGAGAGATCAAGAGAAGAAGCCCAAGCCATCCAACCTCTTCATCAACACTGTCTTCTTCTCTCAACAGCGGCAACGGCGGTGGAGGCTACGACGCTTCCTCGGACTCTGCCGCCGAAGCACAACCGGATTTCCACCAAGTCCATCCCTCCCTCGATGTGGGCCCGAAAAATGCAGCTTTGGTGGGCCCCAGTTAGAGGATTGGGAGGCCATGCTCTCAGACTCCGGTGACGGAGGCCAAGACCCAAGCTTTCTTAGGTGGATCATGGGCGATAACGTCGATGATGTCAGGAACAACGGATCGAGCTCGATCCCAATCCTTACGGAGCTCAGGCTAACAATTTCCAATCTCTGTCATTGCCAACGGCGACGATGATGAACAGTCTCAGTCTCCCCCTACCTCCAGTATTTTTACAAGAATCCATTGAAGAAAAAAACCTATCCATTTCAATCCAAATCTCATCCTCAACCATCACCAGCAGCTCCCACCATCACTGGGAGCCGGAATGGATCGGCTGCGGGAGTACGGTGGTGGGGTTCGCTGGCGGTGGTCGTGGCGGGCCTCTTTCAAGCTCGTGCAGCCCATTAAATACCAGCACTGAAACCTCTATTTTCCTCCTTTGTTTCACTGCCTTTTCGTTCCTTTTCACCTCTTTAAATACCCGTTTTCATTTATGAATGAAGGATTGAAAGACGAGGGAAAATTAGTTATCGTTGCTGCTCGCTGTGAGAGAAGGGAAAAATCTAAGAGATAACACTTGAGAAAATAGATCATACTCTGTTACTGCAATTTCTTGTTTTATTTTCCAACTTTCCCTATGCAGTCCAAAATAACCTTGGTAAAGTATCCTCAGATATCTAGAGGGATTTTGCATAGAATTCTTTTAATAATGAGAATAAGGAACAAAAAGGGATTTTGCGTAGAATTGCTTGTTAAGGTTATGGGTTGCTTGTTAAGCTTATGCGTTAGTTGTTAAGGTTATACGCATTGGTTGTTAAGTATAAGCGTTGGTTGTTAATGTTACAGGTTGCTTGTTAAGGTTACGCGTTGGTTGTTAAGATTACGCGTTGCTTGTTAAGATTATGCATTGGTTGTTAAGGTTACGGGTTGCTTGTTAAGGTTGTTAATGTTACGAGTTGCTTGTTAAGGTTAACCGTAACCTTAACAACCACACGTATAACATTAACAACCAACGCGTAACCTTAACAAGCAACGCGTAACCTTAATAACCAACGCGTACCCTTAACAAGAAACCCATAACCTTAACAACCAGCACGTAACCTTAACAACCAACGCGTATAACCTTAACAACCAACAATGATGGTTACCTAGTTTGAGCTGGAGTCTATGAGCTTAATTGGTCGAAAGCAAGCAACAGCAAATTGCTTTTTAATTAGTCTCTTCTTAATAAATTAATTGAGGCTCCTCGTTTTGTTGTTGTATGCTGCAATATCTTGTTTTATTTATCAACTTTCCCTATGCATTCCAAAATAACATTGGTAAAGTATCCTCAGATATCTAGAGGGATTTTGCATAGAATTCTTTTAATAATGAGAATAAGGAACAAAAAGGGATTTTGCGTAGAATTGCTTGTTAAGGTTATGGGTTGCTCGTTAAGCTTATGTGTTGGTTTTTTAAGATTATACGCGTTAGTTGTTAAGGTTACATGTTGTTTGTTAAGCTTACGCGTTGGTTGTTAAGGTTACGTGTTAGTTATTAAAGTTACGCTGGTTGTTAAGGTTACGAGTTGCTTGTTAAGGTTAACCGCAACCTTAACAACCACACGTATAACATTAACAACCAACACGTAACCTTAACAACCAACACGTAACCTTAATAACCAACGCGTACCCTTAACAAGAAACTCATAACCTTAACAACCAACACGTAACCTTAACAACCAACGCGTATAGCCTTAACAACCAACTGTGGTGGTTATTTAGTTTGAGCTGGAGTCTATGAGCTTAATTGGCCGAAAGCAAGCAGCAGCAATTTGCTTTTTGATTAGTCTCTTCTTAATAAATTAATTGAGGCTCCTCGTTTTGTTGTTGCATGCTGCAATTTCTTGTTTTATTTATCAACTTTCCCTATGCATTCCAAAATAACCTTGGTAAAGTATCCTCAGATATCTAGAGGGATTTTGCATAGAATTCTTTTAATAATGAGAATAAGGAACAAAAAGGGATTTTGAGTAGAATTGCTTGTTAAGGTTATGGGTTGCTCGTTAAGCTTATGTGTTGGTTGTTAAGGTTATACGCGTTAGTTGTTAAAGTTAAACGTTGGTTGTTAAGGTTACGGGTTGCTTGTTTAGGTTACGCGTTGGTTGTTAAGATTGCAGCTTGCTTGTTAAGGTTACGCGTTGGTTGTTAATATTACTGGGTTGCTTATTAAGGTTAACCGCAACCTTAACAACCAACGCGTATAACCTTAACAACCAACGCGTAACCTTAACAAGAAATCCGTAACCTTAACAACCAACATGTAACCTTAACAACCAACGCGTATAACCTTAACAACCAACTATGGTGATTATCTAGTTTGAGCTGGAGTCTGTGAACTTAATTGGCCGAAAGCAAGCAGCAACATTTTGCTTTTTAATTAGTCTCTTCTTAATAAATTAGTTGAGGCTCCTCGTTTTGTTATTGTATTAGGACCAAGGGCGCTTCGTGTTCGCTGTAGTTGCAACTGAATATGGGACTATAACATCCTCCTTTCCCTTTTTCTACTCGAATGTCGAAACATAGCTACCGAAGCGATATGGAAACATTGAACAAAGAACATCAAGAAAGCCCCGTTCAAATACGAACAAAACATACGCACTCAAAGAGATGGTAAAAACAACGAAGAAATCAAAATACCAGGTAAGCAATGAACCTATTTTCTCAAGTGTTATCTCTTAGATTTTTCCCAAGTGTTATCTATTAGATTTTCTCAAGTGTTATCTCTTAGATTTTTCCCTTCTCTCACAACAAGCAACAATGAGAACTAATTTTTCCTCGTCTTTCAATCTTTCATTCATAAATGAAAACTGGTATTTAAAGAGGTGAAAAGGAACGAAAAGACAGAGAAACAAAGGAGGAAAATAGAGGTTTCAGTGCTGGTATTTAAAGGGCTGCACGAGCTCGAAAGAGGCCCGCCGCAGCCACCACTGGAGAATCCCGCCATCGTACTCCCGCAACCGATCCATTCCGGCTCCTGCTGATGGTGGGAGCTGCTGGTGATGGTTGAGGATGAGATTTGGATTGAAATGGATAGTTTTTTTCTTCAATGAGTTCTTGTAAAAATACTGGAGGTAGGGGAGACTGAGACTGTTCATCATCGTCGCCGTTTGCAATGGCTGGGATTGGAAATTGTTAGCCTGAACTCCGAAAGGATTGGGCTCGAGCTCGATCCGTTGTTCTTGACATCATTGACGTTATCGCCCATGATCCACCTGAGAAAGCTTGGGTCTTGGCCTCCGCCGCCGGTCGGAGCGGCGACGTCGGAGTCTGAGAGCATGGCCTCCCAATCCTCTAACTGGGGCCCACAAAAGCTGCATTTTCCGGGCCCACATCGAGGGAGGGATGGACTTGGTGGAAATCAGGCTGTGCTTCGGCAGCGAAGTCTGAGGAAGCGCCGCAGCCTCCACCGTCGTTGTCGCTGTTGAGAGAAGAAGACAGTGTTGATGAAGAGGTTGGATGGCTTGGGCTTCTTCTCTTGTTCTCTCATTCCCGACGTCGTACCTCCCATCCCAGCTGATCAATGCCCATAAGAGAGATAAAGGATATTATAGTCTTTACCTGTGAAAAAATCTTGGGCTTTGTGTTTTGGGGGCTCAGTGTATAGTTGTTACGAATTTGGGGGTTTTGAGAACGTTGAAAAAGTCTTGGGAGGGGGAAGCACATTTTCTTTGATTTTGGGGACTGGAAGCATTTTTCCCTTTTTGGGTTGTATTATGAGCTACATTTGTAACATATAATAGTTGCAAAATCAAATCAAGCGTGAAGGGACAAATGACCGTGGAGGAGGCCAGGGGATAAGCCCCGCCCACGGTGATCGATCACTATTAAACCGAGCATCCAAAGCCTAGCAATTTTCTGCGAACACTCGTACGATGAAGTAAAACAAGCAGAAAAACAAAAATAAAAACAAAATTTATGAGCTCGCTATTATGTTCTGTCACCATCCTCCATCTTAATAAGGACAATAAATTAATGAGCTCTCCACTTGAATATGACTAATAATTATGATATTTCTTTTTTTTT